>CACVKS010000383.1:0-31183 GCA_902749335.1 Acanthamoeba triangularis
GCGCCCGCCCTGCCCCCGGCCTCAGCCGGACCCTACGCCCACGAGAGCTGTGGGCCGTCACTCGGCTCTAGCCACTCGGCCGCCTACCACTACCCGCCACCGGCGCACGGCCACCACCACCCGCCTGCCCTCGGGTCGAGCCACTCAGCAACCTACACCTACCAGCAGCCCGCCTAGCCTGCTATTATGCCCCACAGCTCCATTTATTTATTTATCATTTATTTATTTATTTATTTATTCATATATGTTGTACATACAAGCAATACAGACTTGAAAACATTAACTATTCTTCGTTGCAAATGGAAAAGCTAAAGCTACTTCCACAACTACCAGCAACCGCGCTGAGGGGTTTTGATGAACCGGTCGGTGATGACGCCCAGGGAGGCGGCGCGCGCGATGATCTTGTCGTGCAGCACGGGGTCTTCCCCCAGGCTCGCGTTGCGGGACTGAATCCAGGCGAACTCCAGCGGCAGCGCGCCCAGGGCCTCAACGCAGCTGTACAGGATGCTGTATGTCGAGTAGTCCGTCTCCAGGATCCACACTGCCATCACGTAATGAAAACCAGAAGGTCAGCGACAACCCCGAGCTGGCGGGGCCAAGGGGGGTCGCAAGGTACGTGGGGCCGGCGCAGGGTTGACGTCGAACGTGACGGTGAGCTTGGCGGGCTCCCTGGGGTCTGCCACGTACGCATCGCCGAGGAAGCTCTCAGGAATACCCTGCAAGCAGTGTAGTGTTTGGTGAGAAGAGACTTTTGGAAGAAGCCGTGCAGAGGTCAAGGGGAGAAGGTACGGAGACGCCTCCTTCGCGTGCGGAGTTGTTGACACTCACGTGACTGTTGTTCTTGAGGTTGTACTACAAAGAAAAGCAGGAGAAGAAGACATCAAATCAGATTTCTGTGCGAGAGTTGGGTAGGAGTGGTGGGGTTCAAGGTACCTGGGCAGTGGCGCAGTAGGCGGCGTATTCGGGGAAGGAGTACCAATAGCGATCGATTTCATACCACAAGCCCATGTACCTGGGTATCTGTGCGGGCCAACAAGAAATCAAACCAGGGCCTTCGTTTGGTGGTTGGGGGGGGTGCAATGTACGTTGAAGTTGGGCTGGACCTGCAGCTTGGGGCACTCCCACCAGCTGCCGTCGCGCCTGGCCAGCGGCACTTGGGCGCTTGCTGTACACACCAAGCCGTGAACCTCAGGCTGATATCAGGGAATGAAATGGCGAAAGGCGTACCGAGTAGCGCCAGCGAAAGGACAAGGAGTGTAACCGCTGCAGGGAACCTGGACATGTTGCTGGCAAGTATGGGGCTTTGTTTCTTGGCGTGGTGGAACAGCTGACAATGTTGAGAGCGCGTGGGTCTGTGCTTTCTTGGCGGGCAGCCACACACAGCGGTTGGACGATATAGAAATTCGGTGGGCTGCCGGATAACGGCCAATGAGCACAGGCACTCTGCCCGTTACGCGACAGTGACGACCGAACGCGCGATCATGACTCCTTGCCCACCAGAGAAATCTCTACCTTGTCGACAAATTTTTCTTATTGGTCAGGGCTCTTTACGACATCTCGGCGAAATGTCATGTTGAAAAAATCCCGAACAACAATGAAATACAAAAAAATCAGAACAAACAACAGTGCTCCAGACAAGACCAAGGGGTGATGAAGAGATGCCGAGGGGCTCCAGAGGGGAGGGACCGTGGCAAGCAAAGTCCACACATTCCAGCGTGCTACCTGTGTCGTGCCGCCCACGTAGCATGTAGCCCGTGCGTGCCATTTTCCTTTTCCCGCCACCGCACGCACTCGCTCAATACCGGGTGGGGGGGGGGTACGATGAGCGCGTCATGATTGTAGGGAGCGGCCGTGCCAGCAGTGCGTGCGGAAGGGCCGGGCCGACCAGTGCTGTGACCCGCCCCCGCGCAAGAAGGGCCGCCCGGCCCGCAACGACCCGCGCTACCGATCCAAGCACGCCCCGGCCCCGCCACGACCTGAGGCGCCTCAGGCTCAGACCCAATACCAGTCCCAGCCATCCACCGGCGGCGGTGCGACCGGCCGGGCCGATGATGAAGTGGTGCTGCTGTTGGTCGAGGAGGTGGTGCGCCTGCGCAGGGAGCTCCAGGCCGCGCAGCTCGAGCTGGAGCAGCTCCGGGCCTCGACGGCGGGGAAGGAGGAAGATGGAGTCGGGAAGAGGAAGAGGCCACGCTTGGACGGGCCTGTCGTCGAGGACCGGTCGTCTTCGTCGTCGTCGACAGTGGCAGCCGTGGTGGAGGGGGACGGGGAGAGGGAAGATAGTGGTGGCGCTGGTGAGACTGGCGCGCTGCGCGAGGCGCTGATCCGCATGCCGTTCCTGCGGCAGTACCGACTGGGACCAGATCGCCCCTTCGTTGTGCACAACCTCTTCGAGTTTCGTGCACGCACTACCAGCCGCACCACACGCATCAGTCAAGCCAGGTCACTGACGCATTCACGCGTGTGTGCGTGCGTGTGTGTGTGTGGGCGAGCAGGAAGCCGGTCTTGGTGGCCGAGAAGCGATCCAGTGGCCAGTTGGTGTGCGCTTACGTCAACGAGGCCTTTGCTAATCTGTTTCGGTTCACCTCTGTACCGCAGCCCTATCCCCTTTGCGCACGTCGCTTCTTGCTTGTCGTTCATTGCACCCACCAACCCCCGCAGCGAGACGTGGGTCGGTCGGTGGGGTCGGTCAGTGCATGTCACCCCAACCAGAGGGCGATGTCGCTCTTCTGTACCCAACAGTGCGCCCGAGCCCAATCAACGTTTCATTATTGCTCTCGATTTAACGCCGCCACACGACACCAGGGAGCCCTGGTCGGTGAGCGACATCCTGGCAGTGTCTCGGCTGATGCGGGGGATGGATGGCCTACTCTGGCGCGTCACCGCCAACCTTCAGCTCTTCTTTGACGAGAGCGGGCACGTACGTGGTCATCGTTGCCGAGAAATCTCCCCTGTCTGGGTGGGTGACACCATTGTTCTCTTTCTCTCTCCAGCGCAAGTACACGATTGCTGTGTTGCACCACTGGGAGCCGGGCCAGCCCCAACCGGGCGAGGTCTTTGATACTGCGCCGCCTCTCGAGGTCTCGTCAGCAATGGGCAGCAGCCAACCCACGCGCACATGGCCGCTGGAGGACGACGGTTGCTTGCAACTCGGCTCCGCAATCTCGGACGAGGACTTCTATGACTGGACGCCACAGGTCTTCGGTCTGGGTGCTACACAAAATGATTGTTAAAATCGATCAATGAAGCTTCAAATAGTACAGATGGCCATCGGCAGGATCATCTCCAGACCTCATTGTGCATTCGGCCCAACTGCCTGTTCAAGTACACTTGCAGTGCCATGCGCTCCAGGAAAGCTGTTCGAAAAAAAAAAAAAAAAAGCCAACGCCGTTGGTACGCCAGAAAATAGCGGAAAAAAAAAAAAAGTGCAGTAACCACACGCCACGGGCTTGTGCTCTGAACAATGAACTACCAGCGAGCACAAGCCCGTGGCGCGTGTGGCTACTGCCGCACGGCCCGCATTAGATGCGACCAGTGCGCATTTCCTTCTTTACAAAAGCAGACTCACCAACACTGACATGCTTGAACGAGAGCAGAGCGCGACCGTGCCAGCAGTGCGTGAAGAAGGGCAGGGCAGCACAATGCGGCAACCCACCAAAAGCGTCAACAAAGGGCGGGGCAACCCCCTTGAACAAGGAAAAGGACAGCGGGGTGAACCAGGCGACAGCGTGCCCGGACTACAATATCCTCTGGGACTAAGGACCAGTTGTTGCACTTGTGGTCTTTTGACAATTTAATATATGCAAAACACCAACATCAGGGATCGGTAGTCACGTGGCCCCAATGGTAGGCACTAACAATGTTGGAGCGTGTTCGGACATTAAATCTTTGAATCACAACTGGTCGTGGTCGTCGGCGAGGGCGTGGTCCAGCTCCAGCGACGACCGCTTGTTCTCCCTCTTGCGCCGCCAGGCGACGATCACGGCCACGGCCACCACGCCGACCACCACCACCACGGCCACTGGAATCGCCACCGCCGTGGCCACGATCAGCGCCGTGTTGTCGTCGCTCCCGCTCCCGTCCGACTTGGTCGACCCGCCCAGCAGCACGCCCAGGCCCAGGCTCGGATCGTAAAACAGCGAGTGGTTGAAGGCCGGCAGTTGCAGCTCCAGCACATAGCCCCGAACCGTGCCATTGGTGGTGGCATTGGTGATGGTGGCTGCGACAGTGAGGCTGTGGTTGATGAAGGTGAGCTGGTCGTCCACGCGGGCCACGTCGAAGAGTTCGAGCTGCGCGACAGCGTCGTTGTCGAGTCGCACGATGTAGGTCGTCATCTGATTCTGTGGCGTGTTGGGCTTCCTGATCACTGCGCCATCGGCTGATGGCACAGCGCTGGCGTTGAGGAGGCTGGCCAGCTCGTAGCGCAGCGTCAGGCCTGGGCTGCCGCCATCAGGTGCACCGGTGGCGTTGGCGGCGTCGGTGGTGGTGGTGGTGAGGTTGATGGACCACTTGAGCGAGCCGGCGCCCACGGTGAAGGTGGTCCCGGCAAACGCCGTCGTGGCCTTCTGGGCGAAGAAGGTGTAGGCCTGCGCCACGCTCGTTGCGTTGTCGAGCTGGGCAGCGTATGTGACGGTCGTCGTGGTCGTGTTGGCACCGCCCGACGTCGAATTGGTCACTTGCTGCGTCACATTGTAGTCTGCACAAAGGTTTGTGGTGTGAGTGCCGTTTCTGAGTAATGCGCAGTGCGAGAGCGGCGAGCGTAGGGTACCCGTGAGCGAGGCAGATGCGTTGCCCACGAGCAGGTCGGTCAGGCTCAGCTGCACGGCCACGTCCTTGACACCCGTTCCTCCTGATCCCACCCGCCGCGTTCGACCATCAGTACTCTACAGCAGCTGCAAGAAGGCGGTAACGCGGTACCTGACGAGGGTGCGAAGGAGGCGGATCCCTCGATGGCGATGGAGGGCGTGCTGTTGCTGAACGTGGCCGTCGCGTTGACCACCGCTGGCGCGATCACCAGCGGCGACGGCGACGCCGACGCAGCCGGACAGTCGTCTGTGAAGTACACGAGTACAATGGCAAATAAGATAAGATAAGATAAAATAAAGCAAAAAAAAAAAAAAAAACCAATAATCACAAGTTTAACGCACCCCTAATGCCGGCGTTGCGGGCGCCAAGGGTGAAGATGATGTTCGGCCGGTAGATGGGCGACTGGATGCGGTTGCAACACGTGCTCGAACCAGCACACACGAATCCTGCGCAGCCACAACAGAAATCAGGCCTCGTACATGTCGCGTCGGGGTGCGTGTCAGTGGTCGTGTCGTGTCGTGTGCGTGTCGTGTGCGTGTGCGTGTCGTGCGGTCGCGGCCGCAAAGACTCAAGAGGCCCGACCTTTGGTGATGGAGGCAGAGGAGCCCTGTGCAACGGTGATGATTTCCACTGGGGTTTGCTGGTTCCATTGCCCTCCCTGGGATAGATCGATGCCTGGTGCCGTTGCAGCGAGGAAAGCCCAAAAAGCAACGTCGGGTCAGTGTTGCGGGGCTATCGACCACTTTGGGAGGATCACTGGAACCTGTGGCATTGCCCTGGATGGTGATCGTGGCGCTGGCCAGCTGCTGCCAAGCCGCCCCTGGTGCGCTGCCGAACAGAACGCCTGCCGCCGTTCGGAATGAGAAGAATGCACAACAGGCCAAGGGGGAGAGAGAAGGAAATGACGTGCCTGTCCCATTGGTGACCTTTAAAGTGGCTGTCTGTGCTTGTCCCCACACAGGCAGCCCTTCAGGCAAGTTCACCGCTGTAGGAGCCGTGCGTGTGTCGTGTTAGTGGCATGCGGTTATGACTGCGTTAGCTGCGGTGGGTTCAAGAGCCAAGCCAAGTGTACCGGCACAGAGCTGTCGAGACACGCCCGACGCCGGACTCGAGATGGTGACGCTGAGTGTGCCGCCCTGGTTGTACCGGGCAGTGCTCCTAAGAGTCACACCCATGACCGCATTCTGACCAACGATGGTGGTCGTGCTACCGGCAAACGCTGTCCACGTGCCTTGGTACACCACCACGCCTGTCCCAGGTTTATGGACAGCGTCGGTGTGTGAGAAGTGCGTGCGGGCAAACTAAATGTGTGTGGCGTGGTGGCGTGGTGGCCTGGTGGCGTGTGATCAACGAACCGTGGCAACCGACTGTCGAACCGATGGTTGCGACAATGTTCATCTCGACGCTGCTTCTCTGCGACCAAATCGCTGTGGGACCAACGTAAACGCCTATACGTGACACAACACACCCCCAGGGGCACACACAGAGGAGTGCGATCAGCTGTGACCCTCGCTCGCAACTCCATCACGTACGGACAATCGCTTACCTCTTCCACGACTGTTGGACGTCAAGCTCACATGTACCGGGCCGTTCTGCTGCCAATTGCCACCGGCCACCACATGTACACCTAATATCGAAATATCCACGCAACAGCGTTAATCATCCAATTAAAAAGAGAGGGGAAAATGAGGTAGCGTTGCGTACCTGTATCGTTGGACACGAGGAAGAGTTGACCATGTTGGATCCACACGCAACCTGCACAGCCCTCAGCAGCGAACCAGACGCCCGAAACGACCGAGGCACCTATAGATTGCCAGCAGACACATAGCTCAGCCAAGGGAGGAAAGGTATCGGGTCAGGGTCCCATGTACGTACCACCGTCTTGGGTGGTCGAAATGGTGGCCGTGCCGTTTTGTATCCACGTTCCAGCCCCGTCGAACAGCACGCCTACCACATGCCAGCCGGTCACCCAATTATTGCTAGCCACACCACGCTATGTTGACGCAAGGGCGAGTACCTTTTCCCCACGACCCAGGAACGGTGTCGATGGTGAGCGCACTGGTCTGCACCCAAGAACCTCCCTTCAGATAAACCCCTGTGCCCCATAGCAGTGGGTGGTTGTCAATGGTTCTGTCTCCACGCCGAATGTTGTGAGCGGCGCATACCACTGGACATGTCGAGGGTCAGATGAGCCACTCCCTGTTGCTTCCACTGTCCACCCTGCTCATTGTAGATACCTAGGTGACCCGCCAAGTCGTAGTCAGCACCAGACAATGCCAACATCAAGTCGAGAACCATAACATACCGATGCTGGCGTTACTGCACGTCAACGAAACCTGAGCTCCTGGGGCTTGGTTCCACACGCCGCTCCCATTGGCGAAGACCACACCTATGTAAGCCCACCATGTTGGTTGTTGCTCTGTCGAAAAGAAAACTGATTTTAGACGTAAAGCTTGGTGGTTGTACCCCTGCCTTGGGAAACCGTGATCGCGGTGTCGTGGTGCTGATTCCAGGTACCATTACCCTTTAAGACCACGCCTGAGCGTGTGTGTGAGTGTGCGTGGGAGTGGCGGAGTGAGTGTATGTGCATCGGAGAATGAAAGACGGGCTGGAGGCATCAGATATACCATAGGACTGGTTGGAGAGCTGAAAGTCTGTGGCTGCGTATTGGTTCCAGACACCCCCTTCCTCAAAGAACACGGCTGTGTTGTCGTCATGGCGGGCGGGAGGGAGAGATTACTACCAACGCAGGAGCCAATCCAATGAATCTCTGGGGGGCGGCCTCCCCACGTACGGTAGCCTTTATCGCGAGTGATGAAGTTGGTTCTGTTCGCCTGGTTCCAAGTTCCTCCTCTATTGAACGACACGCCTGTTCCCGGACCAGGCCGGACCACAATGTGTGACGTCAGCAAGTCCAAATAAGCAGTTACAGAACGAGCGCTGTGGCATCATGATGAAGGGAGCGGACCTTTTTGGTAGCCCTGGGAGAGAAATGTCAGAAGACCGTTTTGTTGCCACGTTCCTCCGTACTCGAATCTGATCACTTTCCAACGCACCTGCAGTGTCAGCAATTCAATGTTCTCGACGCCAAAGTGTGGCGTGTTTAATGTGGTACCAGATGCCAAGGCAGTGCTGTCTATGCTGAGCGGGGCGTCCTGGGTCCAGCTGGCCGTGTCGTTCAAAAACAGGCCTGACCCCCACCCCAATTGATGTCACCAATTAGGAAAAGACCAACAGCATGTTTGCGATACTCGATGAGGTGCTTTTTTGCGTACCATACACTTCTTCGCCTTGAGTGAAGAGCGACACACTACCCGCAGAGCTGTGCCAGGTGCTGTTGCTGCCAAGGTACACCGCTGGAGTGTGCAGTGGAGTGTCAGTCATCCAAGGGGCAGCTGGCCTCTGCGCACATGTGTGATTGTGTGGTGCGCTGGCGTGTTGAGTGGAGTGGCGCATTTACCGCAGACCTTGGGCGGAAGCGAAATGGGTGGCGAGACAACCAGAGATGAAACGTGGATGAGGAGTGGACCGGACTGATTCCACAAGCTCGAGGAGCCCATGTGGACACCTTTCGTGAGGCACCAGTTTGGAGGAAAGGAGTACAGTAGTATCAGCAGTGTGACATGGTGACTCAGGCAAGCGTACAGCCCGGAGAGCGGAGCGCGAGTGAGTACCGGTGGCGCCGGTGGAGTTGATAGTAAGCGACCCAGCTTGCTCCCACAGGGCTTGGACGCCAAGAGAGATCAGAGCCGCTGCGCATCACCACCCGCGGTCAACAGTAATTCGGAATCATAACTGGTGGTTGGGGGGGGGGTACGATCTTGGTCGATGCCCGACTGGTAGACGACAGAGAGGTCACCACTTTGAGTCCAGGCCGCGCCGTCGCCCACCGTGACGGCTGAGGGGTTGGGGGACAGTCAGACAACACATGTGAATGGAAGAGAAGGAGGGGCTGTGAACCGTAAGTTGCGACGTTGATCATCTTCATATTCGCAGCCTGCGACAAGGACGCCCCGGCGGCCAGGACGATTCCGCCTGGGTTACACGCGGCCGATGAGTGAAACAGCAAAAGCCGGGAGGGAGGCAGATCGGGGTGAAGGTACACGAAGTGAATGTGACCTCCGCTCCAGTGATCTGCACGTTGGAAGCGATGCTCAGCCAGAAGGGCGACGCTGACGCGAGGCTGATCGTGACCGGGCCCTCAAAGCTGTGGTACGGAGAAACAACAACATTAAAATAAAAGAAGCTCGGGCGAAGCAAAACTGAAGTGGCGGGCTTGGTACGAGAAGGTGATGTCTGCGGTTACTGCGAAGGCGTATTCGTTGGCATAGGTGCCTGGTGCCACGGAGATAGTGTCACCGGTGGATGCGGCGAGTACGGCACTGGCGATTACCTGCCCGTTGGCTACCGAGACTGGTGGGTGACACGAGAGTAAGCGTAAGAAGTCGGGGTAAGGACAAGAGCAGTCTGAAAATAAATAAGAAGAACAGAGGGGAAGTACTGATGGTGGAGCGAGCCAGCAGCGGCAAGAGGGAAAAGAGGAACAGGCGGAGGAGAAGCCTTGTGTGACCATGCATCTTGAGCGTTTCGTCCGGCCTATGCACTTCCTTTCTGTTGGACGAACTCCGAGAAGAAGTGCTCTTGTTCAACAGTTTCACTTCAGCCAATCGCTGTTGCTCATTTAGGCACTGCGAAAAATTACAGAACCTTAACTATCGTGCCTTCCACCAGGATGGGGTGGTGGCAACGCGAGACGGCCTTCCGAGAGGCAAAGAAATACGATGGGGTGGAGCTCGTGAAGAAGGCGCTGGGTCTGCACAGCGTCGAGCTGTTATTCGCCGTCGACAAGCTCATGAGCGAACTTGTCGCGGCCCCCGCCCCCGAGGGCAGCGGCTCGTCGCCGTCTCGCGTGATCACCCTCGCGCCACTGAACGCCTTCGACCGCAAGCTTGTCCACATCATGGTACGCCCTTGTTTAGCTCTTATTATTAAATATTGAAAATAATAATATTAATTCTTTATTATTATTCTTTGCCTCGGGCCCAGGCGGAAAGGTACGGGCTAAAGAGCGAGTCGTTCCCGGGCACCATAATCAAGTATCCGGCGTGCTGTACGTGCTGCGACGTTGAGATCGACCTCAAGCGTGTAGTCATCACCTGGACGCCCACCGCACATCCGTACGTCTACCTCCGGAAGTCCTCACTCAAGCACTTCGCGTTGTTGTTAAAATGCGTGCGCGGGGCATGACACCAGGCCGAGCGAGCTGATCGGCGACATGTACTTTGCTCTCAAGGGCAAACGCAGCCAGCTCGACACATCGGACAGGAAGGGGACCTACCGCCACGTCGCCAACCGCTACAAGCCCGTGTGGGAGAAGCGAAGCCTCCAGACCAACAACAGCGATGAAGAGGGAGAGGCGGAGACAGCCGCACTCACAACCGCATTCAACAGTGGGTTCCCTCCTGAGGTACGATCAGTTGGCTTTCTCGGGTGCTAGAGCTCAAGTGTTTGACCGCGTTGGCTTCGCCGGCACACAGTTGCTGCTGGCCATCTTCGCCTTTCTGCCATGTAATGACCTGGTCTGCGCGGGCCTCGTATGCAAGGAAGTACGGCCGCCTCTCCCCTTCCCTCCCGTGTTGTGGGCGTGTGTAGTGCGTTTTCTCATTGGCCTCTTTATCGTGTGTCGTGCGTCACATGCAGTGGAACGCGGTGTCGCTGGAGCCGTCGCTCTGGCGCACGCTGTGCATGGCCAAGCTGTACGCTCGAGAGGAGCACGGCGCACGTGAGAAAGATGAATGTCAGAAGGCGACGAAGAAGAACGCACACGAGGACGACGAGAAGCCGCGAATGGACGAGGCGACGTGGGAACGGATCCGCGATCTGCAGCAATGGCGCGAGTGTTACGTCGCCCACTACTGGCAGTGGACGGATGCAACGCCAGGCGGGAAGTGGAAGAACCGCCACCGCTTCCGCCTGCAGCATTCCCACAGCTTTCTCGGCAACAACCTCTGCCAGCGGCCCCACCTTTGATGGCCCAACGAACTACAAAGGAAACAAAAAGTAATGCAACTTGCATTCCTCACCCGAAAAGGTAAGGTACCAAGAAGGGAAGCGAATCAAAGAGGGGGAAGCGGCGTGAAGAGGTGAAAACCAAGATTCACAGGCCGCAACATGGGGCGCTACTGTAGGGACCCTCAGAGAGTCGAAGGGGTCGAGCTGCTGAAGAAGGCGCTGCTGCAAAACTGCACCGAGCTGTTGTTCTCGCTGGACAAGCTCATGAGCGAACTTGTGACAGCCCCCGCCCCCACGCATCACGACGACAGCGGGGAGGGCTCGCCGGAGTCGCGGGTGATCACTCTGGCGCCAATGCATTCTTTCCACCGCAAGATCGTCCACATCATGGTGGGTACCCACAATCTCTGGACTGCCAACTGCACAAAAGGTTAACCAAATCTTCCTTTTTTTTTTCTCCACACGGGTAGGGGGAGAGGTACGGCCTCAAGACAGAGACGCATCCAGGCGTCATGGTCAGGTATGTGGAGCAATGTGCGTGCTGTTACGCGGAGTACGAGCTCAAGCGTGTGGTAATCATGTGGACCCCCACCGCACGGCAGTACGTGCCCTAGTCTCTTGTGCCGTTGCGCCTACACTCACGGACGACGTAACCAGGCCGAGCGAGCTGATCGGCGACATGTACTTTGCACTCAAGGGCAAACGCAGCCAGCTCGACACGTCGGACAGGAAGGGGACCTACCGCTATGCCTCCTACCGCTACAAGCCCGTGTGGGAGAGGCGGATGGTGCAGACCAACAACATTGGTGAAAGCAAGGGTAAGTCCCCTTCCTCCTATCTTATCCTCCCTACCACACAGGACACTCCCAACACGCACGCCTGCATTTAAGATAACTTACACGCATGACGGGCGATCTGGATCAGAGGTGGAGAAGCCTCTCATCACAGCGTTTAATAGTGGATTCCCTCTTGAGGTGCGCCTGCTTTGCCTGTGCAGCTTGGATAATAGTTGGTTGATCGCCTTGGCCCGTACAGTTGTTGTTGGCCATCTTTGCCTTCCTGCCAAGCCATGATTTGGTCTGTGCGGGTCTCGTTTGCAGGCAGGTGCGGGCCACCCTTCCCCTTCTGTCAGCTGTGAGCTTCTTTTCGTCTAATAGTACCATTACAGTGGAATTCAGTATCGCTGGCGCCCTCGCTCTGGCGCACGTTATGCATGGCCAAGTTGTTCCCGCAGGAACAAGGCTCTGCTGAGGGACGAGCGTGCCAGAAGAAGAAAAGGCAAATGGACCAGGCAACATTGGAACAGATCCGAGACCAGCAGCAATGGCGCCAGTTCTATGTGGCTAATTACTGGCAGTGGCAGGACCCTCCTGCCGGCGACAGGAGGAATCGTCATGCCCGTCGCCACCGGCTCCACCATTCCCACAGCTTCCTTGGCGACAACCTCTGCCAGCAACCCCACCTCTGAGTTTTGGCCTTTCGTTCCTTCTGCCACTTATGCACAAGCGAAACAGTTTACCCACGGGATCTTAATTTCCTACGTTATTTCTTTTCGAAGACTTTAAAAGGAAAAAAGGAAATTAAGCGAGAAAAACTGCCACGCCAAGAAGAGAGTACAGGAAGATGTTGGGGGTGGGCGAGGCTGGGCGCATGCTCAACTACCTGCGAGAACGGAGGACAGCACGCCTGGATGAAGCCTCTGCTCGGGAAAGGTACTTTCAGCAGTTTAATTTCTCTGAGCCTCGCACTAGTGCTGACAAAACGTCAGGAAGGGGCAACTGCTGGTGGAAATCTATGGAGCCGCAACATCGCCCACAGTAACCCTCGTGCTGCCGACGGACGATGAAGAGGTGACCGACGCCACCTACGCAGAACACTTCCAGCTCGCCAGCGCTACGAGCAAGCCAAGTACTCGTCTGCCTCACCCCCCCCCCCCACCCTGAAGCTAGTCAGCTTCGAAGAGCTCAATAAACAGAAGAACGACTTCACCTTCGTGAGAGAACCAGTACCCGAGGAGGCCGACAAGGGTGAGACACCTGTCACCTGTTGAGGATCGTTGTTGATGCTGACTGTTCCTGCCTTTAGACGAGCCCACAGAGAACAACAACCCGCAGGCCAAGCCCGTATCGCTCCTGCGAGCCATGTTTCCGCCTGTGCAGCCGGCCAAGCTCGTGCGGCTG
Source organism: Acanthamoeba triangularis (assembly GCA_902749335.1). NCBI lineage: Eukaryota > Discosea > Longamoebia > Acanthamoebidae > Acanthamoeba > Acanthamoeba triangularis. Next base: position 12,996 of record CACVKS010000383.1, read on the forward strand.
TTCATGTTCATCCAACACGCTAACAAGCCCGCGGAGAAGCTTGAGGTGGATGTCCCCGAGGACTGCAATGTAAGCAAGGTGGTCGAGATCACCAAGGTACACCCGTTACAATGGCGCAGAAGCGCTGTCCGCTCCCTTTTTCACGTGTCTACCGAACCAACAGAAAGTGTACCTCGAGCGAAATCCGACCGCAGCGGCTGTGGTCGATCGGCCGTGGATCATGCGCCAGGCAGAAGATGACGGCACAGTGGAAGACGACGACCCAGGTACACCCGCCCCCTTGAGAGATGTCGGTGTTGGTTCTCAACCCTCTTCTCTTGCGTAGCGTTGGATCCGAAGAAGGCGATGACAGGCTTCATGAAGTTGGGCAGGTCTTTTGCTTTGGAGTACACCGCCGGAGGTAAACATACCGCACTCAATGGTTCTGGTCACCTCTCACACATATCATTTGTTGCGCAGACTCGGCCAGAGCTGATTCCAGGAACGCCACCAAGTTGGTCAAGGTTATTCTGCCCAACTGTGGATCTCAGGTACTCTGAACTACACTCCGCGCATGTGTATCGCGCCCGCCATTACACTCAGCACTGCTGCTTATCTCTGCTTATCTCTCTCTCGCGAACAGACGATGATGTACGACCCCAACATGATGGTTTTGGAGCTACTACGCAAGATCTGCGAGAAGGACTCGCATCTGCACTACACGCCAGCAGAGTATGCGTTTACATTCGACAACAAGGACGAGGTACTCCTGTCCTGTCTTACATCCTTTGACCCAGAATCTCCGTCATCCTTGGAGCAAACGGTTGTGACCCTCTCATCTCATCACCTCACCTCAACGTCGACTCGTGGAATGTGCTTCCCAGATCGTACGTTACAGTCTCTTGCACTGCTCAGCTTCCTTGCATGCGCGCTGTAACTCACCTCTGGTTGATGTCTCAGATTCCGGGCGACATCAGTATGTGCGACTTGGAACCGGACCAGGGAATGCTTACTCTGCGGCTTACCAAGCGCCAGGTCGAAGTGGAGGACACTCGCACCGAGAAGGTGAGCCCGACAACCTGCGTTTGCCATGAAGGACAACTGAACTGACCTTTTGTTTGGGGTCGCAGTCATACAATGTTGTCAAGCTCAAGAGGTTCGTGCACCAGGAGCGAACCATCACCATTGCGCAGGATATCATCAAGAACGAATCCAAGGCTGCGAACAAGGACACCAAGAAAGTACGTCGCACCTCCATCATCGGGTAAGAGTTTTTGGTGGAGTCCCACAAACCTTGCTTTCACTCAGCCCCAACGCATGATCCGAGACGTCAAGTTTGCTGCGCTCGTAGACAAAAAGCCCAGGCTGTTCAACCTTCAGGTAAGTGAGCGTGTCTGGGTCGTTATTGCGGTCTCTGTTCAGTCTGGCTAAACCTATTCTGCTTTAGTTTAAGAACGAAGCCAAGGTGTACACATACAAAGCCCAGTCCGAGGCGGAAGCGAGTACGTAACGCCGCCCTCGATCGTAACGATCAGCAGCTCACAACATCCATTTCATGGTACAGGGGAGATGGTGAGCAAGATCCAGTGGAACATGAACAAGGTGGCCTCCAGTGCCAACTGAGCCCGCGTCGCCCTGGAGACAAAAGAAAAAGCAAAAAAGAGAAAAGAGAAAAAAAGAAATAAGGAGGAAAAGTCAGCCTGACGTCAGGGTCGCGTACTGATCAGATCATCCGCCATTTTTTTATCATTTGTTTATTGGATTTGAATTCTGCACCTACGATGTACGCCGGCAGACGCGCTGTAAGCATCAACCGCACTTCTCCTCTCCGCGTATGACCTCCTCTTTGCGGAGTGAAAGGGATGATTATCAAGAAGAATGCGATTGATAACATCCCCCCCCCCAAAACTTGCGCTCCACAATTCTACTGCTGATCTATCTCCCCATTATTGCATCTTTAGGGCGCATTTATGTTGCCCAGGGCTTCCGCTTCGTCCGCCCTCGTTGCTACCGAGGTATAATACCATCCTCAAGGAAGCTTCAACATGTTTAATCTCTCCATTTTCGCTGCTTTGCCATCATTCAAACGCTCCCGCGGCACATTTCCAACGTAATTAATCTCTTTTGCTCATGCGCAGCGGTCGGCGATGGTGCTCGCCACGCGAGGCGTCATGACTGGCGGCTCGTACCAGGACGAACACAAGCGCACTAAGCTCAAGGGTGCCCATGAGGAACCCGAGACCCTCTACGAAGGTACCGCCTCTCGTCTTGACTGCGCCGTGTGGCACCGCCGTCTCTTTCTTTCTCTCTCTCTCTCTCTCTCTCTTCTCTCTCTCTCTACGTGTGTCGTGTGTTGCCTTCATAGCGGTATGGCTAATTCTGCTGGGACGTGACAGATCTGCCCACGGCGCACCTGCACAAGAACCTGACCTGGTCGGGCCTCATCGAGGGGTCTGCTCACACCTTTGCTCTTTCCGAAATGGTGCGCGCCCGAACATTCCTTGTTCTATCGCTCCCCAAACGGCCCAACTCTTGGCTAACCCTCTTTCGCGGGGCTCTGCCGCATGGTGTGTGCGCGTGTCTCGTGCATCAGATGCGCGGTTTCATGCTCACGCTGGCATACATGTTCAAGCCCAAGGTCACCCTCAACTATCCCTTCGAGAAGGGTCCCATCTCCCCTCGCTTCCGCGGCGAGCACGCCCTCAGGCGCTACCCCTCTGGTACGCCCTTTCTCCTGTTGCTTCTTTTTTGTGTCGACGCAGCTGACCACCGTGTGTGTTCGTGGCTCTCGCAGGTGAGGAGCGTTGCATTGCCTGCAAGCTCTGCGAGGCCATCTGCCCGGCCCAGGCCATCACCATCGAGGCCGAGCCCCGCGCTGACGGCAGCAGGAGGACCACGCGCTACGACATTGACATGACCAAGTGCATCTACGTAATGCTCTCATTCCTTCATTCGTTCGTTTTGCTTCGCCCGCAGTCACTCACCATCAAACGTGTGTTGCTTGTGATGTTGCTGTTTGTCGTGAGCAGTGCGGTTTCTGCCAGGAGGCGTGCCCTGTCGACGCGATCGTGGAGGGCCCCAACTTTGAGTTCTCTACCGAGACGCACGAGGAGCTGCTCTACAACAAGGAGAAGCTGCTCGCCAACGGCGATCAGTGGGAGGTACGCTTACACTCGGCCAACACTCAATCTTTTTTTTTATTATTGATACATTGATAGAGTTGCTCACCAACACATGGCCACCTGGACAGCCTGAGCTTGCGGCCAACCTTCGCGCTGACTTCCTGTACCGCTAAGCGTACAACCCACGGCCACGGCACCGTATTATTAAAAATACATTTCACTCTCTTTCCGGGAATATACTGTGCCTTAAGAAGTCGATCGTCTCGCACGTGCTTGTATGGCGCTTGCTGATTCGCCCACTCGCTATTCGTTGAAGAACTCCTTGCGGGGAGATCTGCCGCTTTGATATCAAAGTTTTTGGATACGTACGTAGCAAGATGCAGGCTCTCCGCTTGAGCTTGGCCGTACTGCTACTGCTCGTGGCTAGCTCTGGTGCCATGATACGTGCGTGGACTCGCGAAGCGGAGATGAGGGAGTTTTGGTGGAGCAGTTGCTAATCTTCTTTCATCCTTGTTGGCGTCTTCCTCACCCACCTAGACTACGTTGACGTCAGCAACAGCATTTACTCGGTGTTAAGTAGTGGTCTGGTGAGCGCGGGTGATACGCTGATCGTCCTCAATGGCACTTACCCCAACGAAATGGCCTACACCCTCACCAAAAACCTCACCATCAAGTGCGATCCTTTTTTCCATTCGCTGTTGTTGGATAGACTTGATGTATCTCCTGACGTGGTCGTCTTCGTTTTCGTTTTCGTTTTCGTTTTCGTTGTTTTTCCCCTTGTGCCGACAGTTTTGAGGGCGAGGTCAACATCAGCGTGCTTGGAACTCCGACGTACTGGCTGAACATCAACTCGCCAGTCACCATGGGTGGCTCTGGCTCGCTCACGCTCAACAAGTGTTCGATTACCCCAAACGCAGCGCCAGGCGCTTGTCAGCCTGACTCCGATGATTTTCTTTTCTTCTTACTCTATGTTTGCGCCTGTCGTGATAGATGGCATCGTTGTGGGCCAGGCTGCGGTGCTGACGCAAAATGTCTCTATTGAAGTGGTCGACACCACGTACAGTGGTACGTCTGGCCAACCACCAACCGAAGTTCCCTAATCTATATGTCTGCTCACCTTGCTCTCGAATTGGTTCCAGCGATGGTCGTAAGTGGCTCAGCCATTTGGAACCAACTGAAGGACTTCACAGTCACGCACAGTTCGAGCCTTGGGCAAGACCGTACGGCCTTTGCCTTGCTTTGCCCCACGCCATCTGATGGTCGTCACCCAATGCCCATTTGCCATGCCCTGTACAGAGGAGCAAATTGCGATTCGCCTTGGCTCACAGTGGACCCAAAGTGGAGCACTCTCCATCCGATCCGTCAACGCCACGGGTAGCGTAACCTGTCTTCGCATCTTCAGCTCGCGAGTTCCTGTTTCTAAAACGCAACGCATGACGTACACCGCAGGCGTGCTGCTGGACACCTCTGCATGGACCCAGTACGGGACGGTCTCGATCAATGTTTCGTCCGAGAGGGTCACACCACTCCAACCCGGTGATATTCCGGTGCAAGGTGCCTACACAACAAGACACACATGACAATGAGTAATACAAGAGTGAATCCGCTCACCAGCCCGTGGTCTTCTCGCACAGCGGTGCAATTGGGATCGAACTGCGGGTGGCAGAGCGCGGGTCCCAGCGTTTCGATGGAGCTCTTTGGCACCGCCACGCAGGGTACGTTCGCCCGCCCGCCCACGGACATACCACACTGCCCTGACCCGTGGGCAAGGGGGTCGACACTGACCGATGTGGTGGTGCCCTACATCCTCGACCTAGGCGTGCTCTTGCAAGGTGGGTCCATCTGGCATCAGGCCTGCCCACTCCACATCAACCAAACCTTCGTGGCAGTCGGTACAGTCGCACTCACACCACACTGTTCAAGCAACCAGAGAACATTTGACCAAAATAGGGAGTGGCTTATCTCGCAAACAGGCATTTTGATCAGCGGGGGCACCTGGCATCAGACAGGACCTCTGACCATGACCTCAAAGGGTCCCCAAAAGGGCACGTACCGCCCTCGGCCCCCAGACCACGCGCAGGTCTATAGGGCTCCCTTTGTTGATGTGTGGTCTTGGTGATGCGCTTGTTGACAGGTGTTGGGTGGGACCCTGCTGGAGTCTGGAATCAGTCCGCGGAGGCTCACTTCGTCTTCGACGACCAGGGTTATCGTGTGTTCACCCCGCCCGCGCCCAACAAGCCCGCGCTCCACACCACACGTTCGCTCACACACGCCACCGCACACGCACACATGATACACGCACAGCCGTGTTCTTTGATGGAGGTGGCGTGTGGAACCAGAATGCGTTCACGAACTTCCAACTCACTGACCGGTCCTACGGTACCCTCCGCCAGCAGTTCTCTCTCCCCGCATGTGCTCGTGTTTCACCCACACAACACTCTGTAACACTCCCACAACAGGAGTGGCGGTGAAGGGAGGCGGCACTTGGAATCAGGGCCACAACACCACGATATCCGTGACGAACGGGCGAGGTTCATCCCTCCCTCCAACACCATCCCTCCACTTCTAACTTTAACCCGGACCCAACCATAACCTCGAACCAGGTGTGAATTTCGTGAATGATGACGGCGTTTGGAACCAGGCGCCCTCAACGCGGATTTCGTGCACCTGTGCCAATGGGAGCATTGGTACCACCTTCCACCCACCCCTAACCTCCCGCCCTGCGGTCCCAACAGGGCGACATGTGACCAGTCCACACTGGCGGGCGCTCACTTTTCCGCCTTGCGGGTGGAGGGCAGGTGTGTTATTCGAGCAGGGCGGGCAGTGGAACCAGAGCGGAGTGGCGCAGATGACCGCCGACGACACGTCCGTTGGTAGGGCACAGACTGGTCTTATATCATGCGTGCAGGGCCGAGACCAGAGACTCACTCCACGAATTCCATGGGTGGCATATACGTGACACACAGGCGTGCAGTTCATGAACGGAGGTCAATGGTTGCAGAAGGATCAGACCAACATCACTACAGCGCCGGGTAGCTTGGGCAGCGGTACCTACCACTGTTCCCTCTTACAACTACTCATCATACATCATACATTTGGTTGTTGTGTCTCTCATCCACTGTGGCGGGGGGCATGATGGGTGTGGTACATAGCGGTGGGGTTCAATGGAACGGGCGTGTGGGACCAGAGCGCCACGGCACACGTGTCAGGAGTCAGGTTCTACGATGGCACGTGTGCCAACTGTGAGTGGCGCCAGAGCGCACCACTCTTCGTTACCACCGATGGCACAGGTAGTTTTTTGTTTTATTATTATTATTATTATAATCATTTTTTGTTATTGTTTTTGTTTTGGTTGTCTAAAATGCGCCTATCTATCTATCATCATTCAACCTACTGGAATCATCAGCTGATTTTTTTTTCATTGGATATCGCCTTCCAATCAGGTGTGTACGTGGCGGGCGGTGGTTCGTGGAGGCAGACTGGACCGGTTCAGGTGAATGTGACCTCCGACGCTGAGGGCAGGGGCGTCTACCTGGGCGGTGGCTCGGTCTGGCTGCAGGCGGCCAGCGTCTCGATGAACATCGTCGCCTCTGCCCACACGCTTGTCAATTGCAAAGGTATTTGCCCCCACCCACCACTCTGGAAAATACTGTGCTACGTGTTCTACAAGCTGTAGCCTCACTGCGGTGCAGGCGTGATGTTGGGAAGGGGCATTTGGACTGCGACGGCACCGACCACCATCGTGGGCACCAATGCGGTGGTGGGCGTCATGTTGCTGGCCAACGCCGAGTACAACCAGGGCGGCACGCTCGACGTCGCCATTTCGGGCTCGCTTGACCTTTCAGCTGGTACCTTTCACCCGCTCTTAACTTGGCCTTGTGGGGCGGGCACGCAAATGACGTGAGTGTTACACACGACACACCCGGCGTCTCAGGTGTGTTCTTCGCCGCTGGAGCGCCTTTGTGGCGACAAAGCCAGACGGCCGTCCTGAGGGTGACCAATGCGACAGGCACGTTGGCGAATGTGTTCCCCCGTTGGTTGGGTTCCTGCTGGCTGACTGGGCACTCCCCCAAATCTATGACGTGTGGGTGGGCAGGTGTGCTGTTTGGTGCCGGCCTGGGGGCCACTTGGCAGCAGCTGGCCAGCGCCACCATCACCATCCAGGGCAACGCCACAGGTTCCACCCAGTCCTCCTTTTGATCACATTTCCACATATCATTCAAAATGACAATATCCATCTGCAGGCATCAGCCTGGCGCAGGGAGGTCAGTGGACCCAGCAAGTGCCGGTCAACATCGGCACGATCGCTCAGGGCTCCTCCACTTCCATCACCAAGGGTGCGTCCTCCCCCCAGCCCCGCCCCAATGACCAACTACATCCAACAGAATTCCTGATGTAGGATTTGTGTAGGATTTGTGTGCGGTGGGTCGAGCACGTGTTGCAACCGCATCCAGTCGCCCATCTACCTGCCCAACATCATCTTCACCACTGCCGTCCGCAACGCTGGCGTTCGAGGTCCGGACGTACCATGCCCCCTCCTCCAACTGCTGTCTTTGCTTAGTCTTGGTGTTCGCGTGGAGTACAGATGACTGTCCGGCTGCGTCCGCGTCACCATCGCCGCTGGCGATCGGGGCGGTGGTGGTCAACACAACAGCTACGTTCCGCAACAGCACGCCCTCCGTCTCTATTGGGGGTACGGCCTCGTCCACACCCTCGTCAGGTACGCTGCGCCCCTCTTTCCCTTCATGTAGCGAATCCACATTGCCAATGACCAGTGCTGGCGGTGGGGCAACATCGCCTGCAGGAGGGACAGGAACGAGGGATGTGGCCGTGCAGCTGAGCCTGACCGACCTGCTCGTGGGCAACTCGTCCGCCACGCCCACCGGTATCACAAAGACCCACACGACCCACACGACACACGCACACACAAGACCACGTTGAACTACAACTCTGACATCTGTGATTGCGCAGATTACACGCTGACACAGCAAGTGACTAACTCGACGTCGGGCGGTGCCAACACGACCACGACGACGTATGTCTACGCCGCCCAGCTCGACAACGCAACGAGCGTGGCGCAGGCCTACACCTTCTTCGCCCAGAAGGCCACGACGACGTTTGCCGGGACCACCTTCACCGTGGGCGCCGGCTCGCTCAAGTGGTCCATCAACCTCACCACCACCGACGCCGCCAACACCACCAATGCATCTGATGGCGGCAGCCCAGGCCTGACGCTGCGCTACGAGCTGGCCAGCCTCCTCAACGCCAGCGCTGTGCCATCAGCCGATGGCGCAGTGATCAGGAAGCCCAACACGCCACAGAACCAGATGACGACCTACATCGTGCGACTCGACAACGACACCGTCGCGCAGCTCGAACTCTTCGACGTGGCCCTCGTGGACGACCAGCTCACCTTCATCAACCACAGCCTCACCGTCGCAGCCACCACCACCACCACCAACGGCACCAGCACCAATGGCACGGTTCGGGGTTATGTGCTGGAGCTGCAACTGCCGGCCTTCAACCATTCGCTGTTTTACGATCCGAGCCTGGGCCTGGGCGTGCTGCTGGGCGGGTCGACCAGGTCGGACGGGAGCGGGAGCGACGACAACACGGCGCTGATCGTGGCGACGGCGGTGGCGATTCCAGTGGCCGTGGTGGTGGTGGTCGCCGTGGTGGCCGTGGCCGTGATCGTCGCCTGGCGGCGCAAGAGGGAGCACAAGCGGTCGTCGCTGGAGCTGGACCACGTGCTGCACGACTCCTCGGATCAGAGTCTCTGATTTGCCTTTTGTGTTATTATTTATCTATTTTTATTTATCTCTTTAGACCAATTACTTTTTTTTTCATAATAAATACCTTTGTAATACAAAATGGTGCTGGTGGCGATCAGGAGGAGAGCAGGGGCTCAGCGCCAGCGTCGACGTGATGGAACTGGGGCGGTTGGTAGTGGCCCTTCTTCCGCTTGGCGTAGCGGGGCTTGGTGGTACGGCCTCGAATGCAGTCGTAGAGGAGCAGCACCACCAGCATCATCCCCATGATCAGACATCCTGCGTGGCGTCGGGGCAGTGTGTCAGCCACACGAACACACGCGTGCCTCCGCCGCACACGCACACACGCACTGAACCGAGCACACACGCAAGCACACGGTACCAATGCCCGGACTGATGACGTTGATGCCCCAGACTTCCTCTCCAGAGTCGACTGTGGCGACCTTCCAGCTGCCGATGGCCACCAGAGTCACGCCCACGGCCAACCACACAACTGCAGAGAAATCAAATAAGTTTAATAATTCTTCTTATATAATTATTATATACTTGTTGATTATTAGTATTATTTCATAAGATCACACCACAATGATTTTCGAAATCAATCAAAACAACAATAAATAATCAATCAATTTTTAAATAAGTCAGAGACTCTGGTACGCACAGGCAATGATGACTACAACCAGAAGGCTGCCAGTACGCCGGATAAAATCTCGAATGGAGGCCATTATTTGCTTGCTGACTTTCAGTTTGGCACACCAAAAAACGTAAAGATAAAAATAATATCTGCATTCTTTTCGTTCCAGCCACGATCGGCACATCTGCCCCAGGGGAGCGAGTCACGACCCGCACGCAAGGTCAAAGAGCTGATGCCTGTCCGCAACCAAGGGAGCTTGACCTTGGGGCTACGACCCTTGACTTGCTCTGCCTGATATGTAAGCGACCAGGCCACTCACGATTGCCGACCAGCCTTGGCTGGTCCTCATCGCTCATCTCTGGTTCAGCGAAGACAATAACGGAGTTAAATCTCCCACAATGGAAGAGGGGTAGAGAGTGTGTTGGTCACAAGGAGGATGGCCACCTTCATGGAGAGGCAGGTGGAGGTGCTAGGTTAACAGCGTCTTGCGTTGTCCTTCGCGCCGAAAGTCTAACTTCTCTCCCGGGTTCGAATCCCGGCCCCAGCAACCATCATCGTCCAGCTGGGGTGGCCGAGTGGTTAAGGCGAATTGCTTAAGACAATTTACTTCGAAATCTGGCTAGTAGGTGCGAGTAAGTGGCAAGGTCTCACGACCCTGAGGCGCTTAACGCAACCACCTCCCCTTTCTTTTTCTCTCTTCTCTTCACCAAGCTTTTGGGTCACCCAGGCGTGTACATTTGCGTGCGCGGTGGGAAATGCGTGTCGTGTCGTGCGGCGCAAATTCGCGTTTGCTCAAAGTTTGCTGCCAAGCAAGTCAGAAACTACGAGCGCTCACGGCTCTCTCGACGAGGTGGGTGCGGCTGCAGTTGGTCAGGAGGAACAGGAGGAAGAGGGGGGAAGAGAAGAGAGAGCAGGAGCAGGAGGTTTGGTCCAGTCCAGGTCTCGTCCTATCTCCTGGAAGAACCGCCGATTGTGGGGCTCAAAGAACTGGTAGAGTCGCGCCCTTGTCTCTTCGCCCATCTCTCGCGAGACCTTATATCTGTGAGGCCACCACAACACGCAACACGCGCAACACGCGCAACACGCACAACACACGCAACATACAACACAACACGCAAATTAGTCACAGCGCACAACACGCACATGCACACGCACAGAGGGATAAAGAGGACAGCGAGTCGCACAACCGATGGGACGAAGCCATGGTGTTGAGGCTGAATCCGTTCCCGCCCTTATTCATCTTCTCGTCCAACACTTCTTCTGGCCACTCGAAGCTGGGGTCGATACCTGTTGCGTGCGCGTGCGCGCGTGCGCGTGAGCACGTGAGAAAAGGTAGGGAAGCCCGAGGGTAGAGCTCGCTCTCTCTACCAAGAAAGGTGGCTATGTCTCTGAGGTGCGTTCGGATGCGCTTCTTGTCGAGGTCGGCGATGTGCAGGAAAAAGAATCGATCCCTCGGAAAGTACTTCATCCACATGTGCAACTGGTCCAAATACCTGTCGCACCATCCGCGTAGGCGTTTCGTGAGACGCACCAATGTGCGCGTGTCGTGTCGTGTCGTGTCGTGTCGTGTCGTGTCGTGTCGTTGGTCGTGTGCGTGTTGTGTGTGAGTGCCACATCAGCACAGAACGCGTACATGCCACGTCCGATCAGCGGCTGCATGCTCGCCCGACCCTTGGGATCGTCCAGATCAAATCCCTGAACAGTCGAGAGTGTGAGACTTGTCGTCAGCTCTGACTCGAGTGTGGGGCCATGACGGGGGGAAATAGTGGTTGCGAGAACCTCGAGGTACTGGTCCCAGTCCAGCGTGTCGCCATGTCGGCTCTTGTGCAGACGGGCGATGTCGCGATCCACGTCCTCGGCGAAGAGTTCGATGGGCGGCTCCTCGGCGTCGGTCCGGTGTCGCATCTGCCACTCGCTGAAGGCCCGCTTCACCGGATCCCTGCATCGAGAGTGTGAGACAGGCTTGAGCGCCAACCCCAACAGACCATGCGACACAACAACAATCGAGCGATGCGATGCGATGCGATGCGATGCGATGACAGAGAGAGAAGCGATGAGCTACCGGACGATGATGAGGAGCTTGGCATTGGGGCAAGCGGCGGCGATGCGCCGTGCAGCCTTGGGATTAAAGAAGTTGCCCGGCGTGGCCTCCAGAAGCGTCTTGGCCTGATATCAGGAGGGCAGGTCCGTGGGTGCACAATGAGACACACGACACACACACAACACACGGGCGAAGAGGGTGCTGCGCGCACTGTGGTCAGCTTGGGGTCGTTGGTCTGCTGATAGATGTCGAGATAGGCGCGATGGATCTGCTCGCCCGACAGGCCGTCGTTCTCGCCGCGGTAGAAGAACTTGGTCTCCTTGAGCGGGTGTCCGAACACCTCCGGATGCTGCGACAAGTAGTACCAGAGGGACGTTGTGGCACACTGCACTCCCCCATACGCGTGTCATGTGGATGAGTAGAGGCTTGAATGAGACACGTAATTTGGCGGGCGAATTTTAAAGTAGAAAAAGTAAGATTTGAAGAAGCGATGAAGGAATAGTACTTTGGCCGATCCGATGATGAACGCGAGGTTTTTATCTGCCAATCCATCGTAGCTCGACATCTCAAGGTCCCTTTCGGGCTGGAGGCGATCACCGCCAGGGATCGTGGTCGCAGCCCCTGCCCCTGCGGCCTCCATCTCTGAGTCGCAGATTCGCCCCAACGGTTTTGCCCCTTGGAAAAAGAGCATTTATTTTAATTTCCCTAAAACAAATGCCAGGAAATGCGAAAACATAAAACAAAATCGAAAAAGAAAACAAATCGTGGGCAAGCAACAGAGATGGCAGGGCCGGTTCAGAGGGAGATTGAACGCAAGTTGCGGCAAGCCTTTGAGCCTACGCATCTGGAGGTGGTCAACGAGAGCTATAAGCACTGTGTGCCCAAGGACTCCGAGACTCATTTTAAGGTCCAGCTCGTTATGGTTACTGCTCGGAGGGTTCCATCCAAATCTACCAACTCACGCCAAGAGCTAACAGGTGGTCGTCGTCAGCGAGAAATTCGGCGGCGTCCTGCTACTGGAGCGCCACCGGTGCCGACCTGGCTCCTTTTTGCCTTTATGTTTGCCACTTGACTTTGCTGACACCCGCGTGTGTTTGCGTGGTCCTCGCACACAGGTTGGTGAACGAGACGCTGGCAGAGGAACTCAAAGGCGGGGTTCGTGCTCTGGCGTGTGTCGTCTCCTGTTGTGTGCCCGCAATGTGCCGTGGCAGTGCCAGAATGCCAAAAAGCGCAAAATTTTCTAACGGATTGGGTAATCGACAGGTGCACGCGCTCTCCATCATGGCCAAGACGCCGCTGCAGTGGGCCCAGAGCGGCGAAAAGTCGCAAACGACCCCCTCCTGTCTGGGTGGTCATGGTCACTAGCTCTCGTTCTATCTCGAACGGAGAGCGAGGATCCCTGCCCCTCAGCAGCGCGGCGAGCCATTCATCAACATTACGGAGGGGCCAGCGAGACCTCGAGCGCGAACCGTACCACGGATCACCAACACAGCAACCCACCGAGATGCGCCCAGCGAGCAGAAGTGCCACATAGGCGTAAAGGCGCCTGCGCCGAGGGTGATATCGTGGAATTCGAGTTATTGGTTATCATTCGCCCCGTGCCTTTCTGAAATTCCAAACATTAAATACGTCGCCGCAGCAACACCGCGTAGCGGGTAGCGGGGGCCCGGCGGAGCTTTGGTTGCAAGTTCGCAGCAGCACAGGCGTTCCCGTTTTCCAGAGTCGCTTCGCTCCCCGCTCGCCACATCTACCCCCCCTGCCCTCATCTCCTCAGGATTCTATCTATTTCGACGGCCGCGCGTAGCTTGGTGCCCACAACCACTTGCATCAGTAGAGATTTACTCCATCCACAGTTTTGGACACGCCTTCTCAGTTTATGGTGTACGAAGCCAAGGCATGATTCAATCCTTTTCGGTTCTTCTCCAAGCGCTGTTCGTGAACAACAACCTCTTTGCTGCCTTCACCCGACTCAAAGGTACTTACATCCCTTCATCACCGGTTTTGGTCTACAAATCCCAAATTATTTAATCATTTCACATCTTTTTTTTATTATTCCTGCATCTTACGAACCCATAAGATGCAAGAGCGAGTTTATGAGGTGACCGGACCTCGCCCAAAACCTCCGATTTCTTATTTCTTATTTCTTCTTTTTTGCTGATTTACATGGTCTTATGCCAAATGGCTGTTTGGCTCACATCTCCTTCTTAATCTCACCGCATTTGCAGGATCGCGAAGTCCTTGAACATTCAACGGATTCCCAACGTCGCTACCATCTGCCTTCTCACTACACCGATCTATCAACTCCGCGGCGGAGCGATTGATCCCCTCCATCCATAGCACACAACACCACCACACCACACCACATCACAAAATGGCCACAGCTGTACACAACAACCACAACCTCGACGTTGCGGACCTTCCAACCATCACGGCGACCGCGGCGCCCGCGAGCCACCACATGCCGCGCTCGCGCAGCGGCGAGCTGGCCTCGCCTCTCGATTCACCGGTGCGCAAGCGATCCTACAAGCACGCGAGCAAGTCGCCGAAGAAGGCCGAAGCCCTGTCCGCTAGCGAACCGAGCGACGACGAGAGCGCCTCCTCCGCACAGGTAACGGACGGGCGTCATCGACACGACACACACGACACCCACACGGCTGGTTGTGGCCCACACATCTCACGCCTTTCCTTTCTTTTGCTGCTTCCAGGCGCCAAATGGCACGCCGACGCGGGAGGCCAAGACCGCCAAGTCTTCCAAGAAGGAGCACAAGGACAAGGAGCCCAAGAAAAAGAAGGTACCACACCAGCTGCCCTGACGGCTGTTGCTTGTTGTTCGTTGTCTGTTGTTCGTTGTTTTGGCATTTATTTAACCATGCAGGCCGCTTGTACTACTGCTTGTTGTCTGTACTCCAGTCATTGGCGCAGACGCACGAGGGGCTTACCCAGCGGAAGTCCAAGAAGCACATCTCCTCCGACAGCGAAGACGACGAGGCGGCGCACCGCCGTGCGGCACCGGTGAAGTCGAAGAAGGAGCTCCGCAGTCCTAACGTACGCTAACACTGACTCGATAATTATTTCTATTTACAATATCTGTTTTAATTCCCGACAGCAAGAATTTATTCTATGATAATCAATAATTAAAATAATAATGTAATTGGTTATCTCTGCAGGCGAAGTCGCCCAAGAAGGGGCACAAGTCGCCGCTGAGCGGCGCGTCGGACGACGAGAGCGACGGCGAGGACAAGCGCGAGCGGAAGGCCGCCAGAAAGCTGCGCCGGTCGCACGACGCCAAGAAGCACAAGCAGACCACGCCCACCGGTACCAAGCACTCGATCACGGTCACCTCCAGCAGCAAGCGACCGCTCCGCACCAGCAGCCGCGACGACGTGTCGCTCCGGCGCCGACGCGACAGCGAAACCGCCTCGAACACCAGCAACAGCTCTGACTCGGAGGGGACGACGCCGAAGAGCCGCGGGCGCAGGTCTGAATCCCAGACGTCGGACTCTGAGTCGGAAACGACGTCATCGTCGGATGGCGAACGCGGTCACCGACGGGCGCGCCGGCGCAAGGGCACGCAGGCCGAGTCTCGGTCGAGGTCCGCCTCGCGCGGCAGCTCGCAGGAGCGCAAGGGCGATAACACCATCCGACGACCACCGTCGCGTCAGTCGCGCTTGGCCTCTTCCGGATCCAGCGAAGGTGACACTCAACACTCAACGCAACACGCAACACGCAACACGCAACACGCAACACGCAACACGCAACACGCAACACGCAACACGCAACACGCCACACACACACACACACACACAACACACGACCGCACACGCACAGGCTACACAGTGAGTCTCATTCGTGTGTGCGCGAGCAGGAACTCCCGACACGGGGCTGATGTCGCCTAAGGGTGAGGAGATCGGTCGAATGCACAAGGAGATCGAGACGCTGAAGAACCTCACCAAGATCCTCGAAGAGAAGCTCGAGATCCTCGAGCACATCCCCGACGACGCCGCGTCGGACAGCGGCTCGGGCTACTCTGCGCATCTCTCGCCGTCGGGCCACCACGGCGCTCACCACGGCCGCAAGTCGCTCACCGGTAGCACCGCCAGCGGCGGCAACAAACTGTCGGACTCAAGCGACGGCGGCGAGTCGTCGCGCAAGAAGCTCAAGCCACGCCACGCCGCCTCCACGCCTTCGCTGTCCTGTACGTTCAATTTTTTTCCTCTTTCAACGGCCGCGTGTGTTGTGTGTTGTCTGTGTTACGTCGCTGACTCGACAATGAACCATTTCAGCGGGCAAACGCGAGTACGCAGGGCACGCAGGCGGCGAGGTGAGCCGCTCGACGGCCGACTTCACCAAGCACAGCCGCGCGCAGATGGAGAAGACCGCAAAGAGGCAGCGCCGCGCTGCCCACCGCAAGCACATCCGGAGCCGCGGCGGAAGCGACAGCGACGCGACCAACGAGAACGCCGGCGACAGCGGGACCGACGACGAGGCCTCGACGTCGGTGGACAGCGAGTCGCGAAAGCTGCGCAAATCGATCTCACTGACGGAGCTCAGGGGCATGCCCAGCCAGCAGCGCGGCGGTGGCGAGACCGAGGTGGGCAAGATCAAGAAGGAGCGGGACCGCGAGGTCAAGCTCTTGAAGCAGCGCGCGGTGCGGGAACGAGCGCGCGGCCAGCGCGAGCACGAGCGACAGCGGGTGGGCGGCGGGTCAGTGCCCTACGTGTCCCCGTTCGGCAACTCGCCCACGACCAAGTCGCTCGAGTACTGCTACTCGTGTCTCATGAAGACCGACATCTCGTCCGACGGCGACCGCAAGCTGTGGAAGCGCCGCGTGCTCGGCTTTGGCTCAAATGGTACGCGCTGCTTCTCAGTGCGTGTCGCCTGCCGTGTGCCGTTTCATGTGTGCGGGTCGCTGATCGCACGCGACCACACAGGTATGAATTTGATCAAGCCGTACACGGAGAAGGTGGAGCAGGTGTGGGCGTGGGCCACGATCCAGCAGTGGATCATTAACGACGAGCAGAACCTGATCAAGTTCATGATCGAGGAGGACGCCAAGCACCACTACCACGGCCACAGCCACGGCCACAGCAGCGACTCTGACCACTCGTCGAGCGACAGCGAGCAGGACGAGGGCGGTGCCGGCGCCGGTGGTGGTGCCGTCAGCGCCAAGAGCAAGATTGCGATCTACACCTTCCGCGTGGACGACGTCAACAAGGTCAACGATGCGCTGTGGAAGGTGGTCAAGCGGGTGCAGAAGAAGCGGCGCGGGTTGGAGCGCCTGGGCGGCGCCAGCGGCACGCGTAGCCGATCGTCGACGCAGAGCAGCGCGCGCAACAGCGACAACGAAAGCGACAGCGACGCGGGGTCGTCGGGCGACGATCATCATCACCACGACCACCACAAGGACGGGCACCATCACCACTTCAAGGAGTCGATGACGTCACTGTTCAAGGCCCTCACGCACTCGCTCAGCGGCCACGGCCACGGCCATGGGCACGGCCACGGCAAGGAGAAGGAGAAGGAGCATCGAGACAAGGAGCACCGCGACAAAGACAACAAAGAGCGAAAATGAGTGCAGCGAACACGAACACGAACGAGAGACCTCACCGCCCGCGCGTGTGGTCGCACGACACGACACGCAGCGTGAAAAGTGAATAAAAAGGAAAATGAAAAGGGAAAATGGAGGAGAAATGAGAAATGGGGACTTGGGGCGTACTGTGGTCCCAAGTCGGCTGCAGGCCCGGGCACTGCTCTTGGCTCAGTGCCACCCACACTGCGAGCACACAAAGCTCGTCTCTAACCTCTTGCAAGCTTGGCGAGTGCAAGGCGCTCTGATAGACAAAGCACTCTACTCTGTGCACAAACCACACTCTCTAATATTTGGTACCTACGCCCGACATTTGGCCCCACTTCTTCTTTCATTTCGATTGTGCGGTATATTCATAATCTCAGCCCCTTTTCACGCGATCCAAGTGATTCCCATCCGCTTCGTTTTATAATCGCCATGGACTTTCCATTTCCTCATCCTCTTCGCTTTTTCCCAATGTCGTAATTCGTAAGAATGAAGAATGAATCTTCATTCTTCTTGCCCATCATTGTCAACGTTGCCTTGCCTTGCCTTGCCTTGCGCGTGTCGAGTCGTGTCTCATGATCACTCTTTTACTCTCGCACACACCCAGTGACGACCTCAGTGTGATGTTGACGGCGCTCGCCTGGGTGGCGAGCCACCTGTCCACGCTGCAGATGGTGCTGCTCGTGGGCGGCGTGCTGTGGTGCCTCATGCTGCTCGTGGGCTCCAAGACCGTGCTCCGGTGGCCGCTGCTCATCGTCGTGTCGGCCATGATCGGCGTCGAGCTCTTCCTCTACTCGGTCGTCCGCTGGAGCGTCCACTTCATCGAGGTCGCCGCCTTCATCAACCGCCGCCACAGCAAACTCATGACCCGCCTCAAGGAGGCCAAAGGTGTGACACTCGCACACGCACGACCGCACACGCCTGACCGCACACGCCTGACCGCACACGCGCGTGTGTGCGAAGATTATGAGTCGTGGCGGGTGATCGCGCAGGAGTTGGATGCGAACGAGGGGCGGGAGGAGTGGAAGGCGCGCGAGGAGAGCCCCTACTACAACCACCTCCTCATCAAGGC
>CACVKS010000384.1:0-18496 GCA_902749335.1 Acanthamoeba triangularis
GGCGATGAGGCCGGCCCAGCGGCGGGCGCCCTTGCGGGTGATGAGGTACGACGAGAGGAGGAACACCCACGAGTGGCGGATGGCGAACATGTAGCCCTTGGTGAAGAGCTTGTTGAAGGTGGCCCGCTTGCTGAGCCGGCCGCCCCCGATGATGGCCTGCCGCACGAGCGACTGCTTGGTGCGGCGCAGCAGCGGAGCGGCCGCACGTGTAGCGACGGCGGCTGGCGATGTAGAAGATGAAGATGAAAAAGGGGAAGATGAAGATGCTGAAGATGAGCGCAGCCAGCCCTGGATCAGATCGGCCTTGTGGCGCTTGACGAAGAGGATGAAGCGCGACCAGAAGATCCACGCACCCAGGCTGGCGTTGGCCACGACGGCCATGCGGCGCGAGTAGCGTAGCGACCACTGGTGGTTCTCCTCCTCGAACTCGAGCACCTGGAGCTTGAGCCGCTCGAACTCGACGCGCAGGTCGTCCATGCCGCGCTCGAGGCTCTCAATCTGCCGCTGGTGCTGGGCCAAGCCGTCGCCGGTGAGCACGACGGTTGATGCATTCCGCTTGAGCTTGTAGCCACCGCCCTCGAGCTCGCCCTCGCCCACCTCGACGAAGCCGAAGCTCTGCTCGTACTCGACCACCTGTGGCTGGTTGCCCACGTTGGGCGAGGACGCTGAAGATGGGAGGGCCGACGAAATGGCGAACGAAGAAGATGGAGGGGGCGACGAGTGCGGCGATGCCGCAGGAGATTGGTGGCGAGGAGGCGAGAACCCTCCCTGTGGTTGTTGGATGAGTGTGGCCGGATCTCCCCACGCTGGAGGCACCTGCTGGTCGGCCATGTTGCTGCACGCAAGCCTTTTCTTTGCTTTGCTTGAAATAATGTTTTTTTATTTTTATTTTTATTTTATGAAAATAAATATTAATCTACAAGGTTCGAGCGGTTGGGGCTGAGGTGCAGGATGTCGAGAGTGCGCCACTGCGGTGTCTTGAGCGGAACTTTGATGGTCAGCACCCCGTGGCTGTACCTCTGCGGAGTGTAGGTGAAAAGGGAAAGAGAGCCCAGTGAGTGGAGTGGTCCCACTCAGACTGTCAGACGCTGCTGATGACCGCAGGTACCTGCTCAGTATGAGCGATGTCGGCGTTCGGGGGCAGAACCACCCGCAGCGAAAAGGGACCCTCTGGTCGCTGCACCAACAGATTCTCCAGCGCGCTTTCGCTCTCGGGCGAAAGCAGCGAATGTCGATTCTTCCGCTCGCCCTGCACCAGCGACCGCGGTCAACCCCCACTGTGCCTGGGACGCAAAAAGGGAAAAGGGGGGGGGGGAGAAACCTTGATCACGAGTTTGTTGCCGTCAGTCTTCACCGAGAGGTCCGTCTCCGGGGCCACTCCGGGCAAGTCTATCTGGATGACGTAGGCCTCAGCCGTTTTGTGCATGTCTGCAGAGAACACAGAACGAAGAACGAAGGAACGGGAACGAAGAGCGAAGAAGAGTCAGCGCTATTCGGCTCCGGGCTCGTGAAAGCCGCGACGGGTGGTGGTGACGGCCGCGCACCTGTTTTAATCCAGGGGATGTCGCAGGAGAGTTCGACTCCATCGGGGAAGCTGTGCACGTGCTTTGGTGGATCATCCGTGGGCCGGTGCCGCTTCGGTGTCGCCCCACCCTGCTCCTTCTGCACACGGACACGACACGCTTTCGCCAATTAGCACCAACCAATCAGCCTCGATCGAGCGGGAAGAGGGTGCTGCTGCCGCTACCTTGCGCTTGCTGCCCTTGGTGAGACTGGGAATGTTCTCCATTATCTGGAGCCGATTCTTCTTGAACCACGCCATATCGGCCTCCAGCTGCTCCGCGCTCCAGTCCACATTGTTGTCCACACAGCACGTGGCCAGCCTCTGCATGACTGGCGTGTCCCTCCCTGCGCGTTGCAACAGCGATCAGGAACGCAGACAGCTCACCACCACACCACACCACACCACACACAACTGGAGTGGTACCTTCGTTGGCTGTGGGCTGAATCATTTCCACGTTGGCATAGGCGGGCATCGTGCCCTCCTTGCTGCTGTTGGGCTTTCGCCTCTTCATCAGCGTTCCTGTATGCGACACGCAACACGACACACGCAATACGACACATGAGTCATTGGTAGACCTTGACGTTTTGCTGGGCAATTGAGAGCGCGAGCGCACCATCGGGGTTGGTTCGGATCTTGGGCTTGCGTCCCGGCCTGCCTTGCGCCTTCTGCACAAACTGCTCGGGATGGGCCACCTTCAGGGGTTCCAGGTCCTCCTCGATCCACTGATTGATCTTCCGCCCGAGGTAATTATCGCGCAGGTGGTACTGCGGCAACAGCTTGCGATAGTAGAGCGCCCACCACTTGTCCTTCACTTCCTTGTGTCCCGGCTTCACTCTGTCATGTGCGTGTGCGGTGGTGCGTGTCGTGTAGTTGAGGCAAGAGCAACGGTAGGTTGGGCTGCAACGGAGCTGGTGTGTTGTACCTGAACCAGGTCCTGTAGGCCCATCGGGCAATCTCCTCTCGCTCCCGCAGCGAAACGAATCGCGTTCCGTCTTTCCCGATGCTCTCCTCGCCTTCGCCCGCCTCCTCCCCGCCGGCCTCTGCTGCCCCCCTCGCGCCGTGCGTGGTCGTCGTAGCCGTCGTCACTGGCGTATCTGCCGTGGGCACAAGTTGAAAAAAAAAATCAAAAGATATAACCCCGAAAAAAGTCAGCTCACGATCTGCACGTTTTCTCCTAAACAGGCGCGGTTGCAGATCACCAGATTGTGCGAGTTTTCTGGTTGGGTTGTGGTGTGGGACGCGTACCTGGCGCTTCATCTTCGTCTTCGTCAGCTACCGCTGGTGGTGGGAATGGTTGGTGCTGCTGGTGTTGGAGATGTTGGTGCTGGTGCGGTGATCGGTGCTGGGTGTGGTGCTGCGGCGGCGGTGGCAGTGGTGGTTGGTGGTGCTGCTGCTGGTGGTAGTGGTGGCCATAGGCCTGGGCCATGGCGTTGAAGCCTCCGCTGCCGCCGAGATGACTTGGTCTGGTTACAGGGCAAGGCCAAAGAAGGAAAGTCAGCGGAAGGTCGGAACACGTTTGCCAATAAAAAGTCGCCCAATCAAAGAAGTAGCCCGACATTAAAATCTAGATGTTGCCGAGATACGGCAAGCTCCATCGATCGAGAAAGAACGAAAGTGGAGAGGAGTGGGAAAGAAAGGGAAAAGGGAATAGCACGTACGGCATAGAGTAGATGAGGTGTTGCGCCTCCGCACTGTGACGCATCAGCGAGGCCTGTGGCGTTCATTTTGTGTGTTTTGTGTTTGGGTTTTTGTGGTCTTTGAAGGCTTTGGTGTTGCGGAATTCAACGTACCTGGTGCGAGTCAGTGAGCCCGTCATGCAGCTGCACAGGTCCGGAAGAGGTGAGCGGATCCTACGAAAAGAAAAGAAGCACGGTAAGCACACGGGTGTGTCTGGCAAATCGCCACTCGGTCCGGAGAACACTCTCAACCACACCCGCATCTTTTGGACCAAAAGGTAACACACACCCTGGTGCGACGTACGTCGAGGTGGTCGGGCTCGGAGTGGTGCACGCCCACGCCCACGCCCACACCCACCGACATCGAGGTCTCGTGCAGGCTGTGCTGGTGCGGCAGGCCGCCGCCGAGATGATGCATGAGCGGGTGATGATGTCGCGAGGAGGACAGGGCGAGCTGCTGTTGATGCTGCATCGAGAGCTGCTGTTGCTGCTGCTGGAGCTGCTGGATGTGATGCGGAAGCGGCGGAGAGGACAGATGGCGAGGCAGCTGTGGTTGGGGCGACAGCGTCAGGTGGTGGTGCGCGTGACTGTGCAACAGGCCCGCTTGCAGCTGCCCGCTACCGTCTCCGCCTTTGTACACAACCAGAAGGAGAAGATAAAAACAGATGTGAGAGATGAAACAACAAAATCGATCGTAAGTGTGCCCATCATCAAATCCAGAGTGGTGCGCATCAATAATAAATCTGATGTCAGACGCAAAGATGAAACAAAGATGAGCTGCGGCTGCCGTCGTACCCGGTGATAGGTCTCCGCCGGAGGCAGTCCTCCGAAGGGGTGGCCCTCGCCCTGGCCCCTGCTGCCGGTCGCCCAAGCTGCCGCTTCCTCCGCCGCCCTCCATTCTCAAGCGGCCCGGAAGGGTAGTGAGCTGGGGCCTTGACTAAAAGAAGAGAAGAGGGAAGAAGACGGAGAAGAACAAGAAGAGGGACAGGGAGAGAGGAAAGAGAGAAGAGCGTGCATGTCCCCCCAACTGTGGCGTGTTTGGGGGTTGGCCACCGCCGCGGCGCCGCACACGACCCCCAACCTGTCCCCCATTTCCTCCCCAAACCGATAAACTTGGGGGGCTATCGACCGTTTTTGGGGGATTTTAGGGGGCACCGTACTTGTCGGCACTTTATCGTTGCTGAGCATTGGCCAACTGGCAGGAACCGCGGGAGGAGAAACAGGACTGTTTCAGACGCACCACCTGGCTCCAGAGTCCAGGGAAGGCACCGCGAACCGCCCCACATGAAAACTTGTTTGGGCCGTGTTGTGCGGCAGAGCTTGTTCATGTCCAACGGGAGCTCATCCACTCCCCGCACTAACGCCACGCAACCATTCAACGCAACGGCAACGGCAACAGCAACCGCAACTTGTCTCCGGTTGTGTCAACACCTCTGGATCGCTCGACCAACCTGCGTGCCGCCTCCATCTGCCGCACTGCAAGTTCCATTCGCCGCAGTTCAAGAAAGTGTGCGGTCGCATGTGGGTTTCGGCGTGGTGGCCTGCTTCAGTTGCTCGCTTCAGTGTTTGTGGTCTTGACCGTCTCATGGGCGCTGAGGATCGCGCGGCAGTGGTGGCACAGCGGCCGTACCACGCCGGGCACGCGACCCGGCTTGTCCTTGGGCGAGAACAGGCGCAGCAGCTGCGGCGGTCCCTGGTGGCGGTGGAGTTCGTGGATGCACCCGCGCTTCTTCCACCGCTGGCACAGCACTCGGCCGCACAGCACGCAGTGGGGACACTGCTCCCTCTCGTCCAACCGCGTGATGCTCTCCTGGCACGAACCGCAATTCACAACATCTGCTCACGCGTGTGCGGCGGTGCCTATAAGTGTGTGTGGTGGTTTGTGCGGTGGTGCGTGTGCGGTCAGATCGGAATGCGGGTACGGCAGCCGTACTCGAGTCGGGTGTGGCGATCATCCGAGCGCAGACGGCCTCGAGGAGCTCCAGGGACAGGGCCGCCACCAGGCGCGCGCGAATCTTCTTCTTTGGCGATCGCTCACGGAGCTGCTGGAGCACGAAGGCGATGCACAGCTGCTTGAGCTGCTCGCTGGCGAAGGTGGTGGCCATGCACCACAGATCGTTCACGTTGTCCAGGTCGAGCCCGCGCTCGATCATCCGCTCGCACGGCCGCACCAGGGCGTCCATACCGAACTCGTTGCCGGCCACGAAGAGCTCCACCACCAGGTCCGGATCGATCTCGCCCACTGCCCCGCTGTAGTGGTACTGCACGACCTGGCGGAAGACCTCGGGCCGCAGCCCCACGATCGGCACCCGGCGCTGGGTCGCTTCCCTGAGGCCAGTGAGAAACATAGCACGGAAGTAGTCGCTGCGCGGGGCCAGCAGACACTTGTGGGCCACGATCTCCATCACTACTGGATGCTCCTCACCTTGGGCGACATCCGCCTGGGCCTCTCCGCCTTCGCGCTTTTCGTTGGCGTCGTCGCCTTCGTTCTTTACCTTGTCGCCGCTTTCGTTCTTCGCGACTTCGTCGCCGTCGCCGTTGCAGTAGTCTTCGTCATCAGAGGCGGCCGGCGGGGTCACGACGAAGGTGAGGTCGGAGAAGAGCGGCTGGTCGAATGCCGCGAGGAGGTCCGACGACAGCGTGTTGCTCACCGCCCGCGATGGCTCGTCAAGCGCGGCGGCTGCGGCCAGGCGCGGAAACGCCACCATCTTCTCCAGGAGATCTTCCAACGGCTTCGTCGCATAGAGGCGGGCCAAGTGGAGCAGCTGGCCCACCACGTCATCACCGTCCGGTTCCGGCTCGGCTTTGAGCGATTCATCGCCGGCGGATAGCTGCTGTTGGCGCCGGTCGGCGTGGAGCACGAAGAGCGTGGCCGGCAGCGGCGGCAGCTCGTCGCAGTAGAGGTACTGGAGGAACGCCCGAACCGCCCGGGCCGACAGCCGAGGCGGCAGGCAAAGAGTGGCGCGCGGCGCGGGGTCGTCGTCGGCGGTGGTGGCGGGCTCCTGGGCCGCCTCCAGGTCTACGAGTGCGGCGCGGAGGCGGTCGCTGCGCATGGCCAGCACGATGCGGTGGGCGTGTATCGCGCTGCCGTCGCCCAGCCGAAGCAGGAGATCGCTGCACTCGTCCCGGTCGATGAGTGCCCCTAGGGCCAGCGAGGAGTTGGGGTCGACCGCCCGGCTGACCCTTGCCCTCAGGTCCGCGAGCGACGGCGACAGCGGCCCTTTGTTTGTCGTCGACAATTACACGTCAGCATTCACTGGAGGCACTGTTTTGGGGAGTAGCGGGGGTACCGCGCCAGGCGGCGATGTATTGGGCGCCGCAGGCGATCTGAGTGACGCCTTTGCCAGCGGGCAGCACGACGCGGGGTACAGTGATACGTTCCAGGAGCGTGCCGCAGGCGAACACTCGGCCGTCAGCTGGAGAGTACCGTCAGAGTCAATATGATGTGCCACAGCGCCACCATGAGAGCTTCACGCTAATGCGTGGCGTGGTACCCGATAAAGCGACTGTGAGGCCGGTGCCGCAGGCGATCGCGATGATGCCCTGCCCGCTCAGGTGCGGGTTGGTGGTGGGCGCCGACAGGAACGGCTCGTTCTCGATTCCTAGCTGCGACTCCTCGTTCGAGCCCCACACCAGCACGTCGCCCGAGTCTGTGTCAATAAAAAAAGAGAGAAAGATCACGCTTCGTCCTTTCTCTCTTCGTCTTCGTTCTTTCGTGGCACTGAAGAGGGGGCACGCACCGATGAGGGCCACAGTGTGGTAGCTACCGCAGGCGATGTAGAGGACCTTCATGCCAAGACAGGCCTGTACGAGCTGCGGCTGATTGACCGAGGACTCGTTGGAGTGGCCCAGCTGGCCCGACAGCCCATTGCCCCACGTGTAGACTGTGCCAGCGTCGGTGAGAGCGACCGAGTGCGACTCGCCGCACGCGATCTGTACCACCTTGAGCCCGTCGAGCCCCACTACAGGATGCGGTCCAGGCCCGTGAAGCACCGAGTCGCCCAGGCCCAGCTGTCCATCGCCGTTCTTGCCCGAGCTGAACACCTTGCCCTGGGCTGATGATTGACCGGCAATCAGGCCCCGATCGGTCCAAGCAAGTATCAGTTCACACGGCAATCGGCGTACAGGTGAGTACGAGGCTGTGGCGGTCGCCGGTAGCCACCTGCACCACGTCCAGGTCCTGCAGCGACGCCACCAGCCGGGGCTGTTCGACGCAACGCGCATTGAAGAAGAGCTGCCCCTGGGTACCTAGGGCGCACATACACAAAGCAGAGTGCGTCGTCAATCGCAAGCGCCGCGCAGGTGGTGCGGCGGGGGTGGTGCTGTCGTACTCTCACCCCAGCAATAGACCTGGGTCTTGACCACTTCCGATGAGCCAGAAGATGATGAAGAAGAAGAGTCGCCACCACAGAGAAGAAATCGGTGGTTGTAGCCGTTGCCGGACGCGAGCTCGAAGCCCCTCCCCGCAGCAGGGTTGGGCAGCTTGACCTCGTCCGGGCGTGTCACCATCGTCCGTCGACCTTCGTCGCGCGCCAGCTCGACCCCCACATTCGAACCGCACGCAAACACCCTTCCACACCCTAACCCCCGCACACCGCACTCGATGTGGGCAACACGGCACACGTGCGGGGTGTCGGGGCCACACGTACCAGTGAGGAAGAGAGTGTGCCGCTTGGTGCACACGATCTGCCGTAGCTGCAGGCCATCGAGCGCGGGGCTGCGCAGGAGGGTGGGTAGCGCTACGCTGTCCTGGTCTTCCCAGTAGTCGTCGTCGTCTTCGCCGCCCATGCCCAGTGCACCCCAGCCGCCGTAGCCCCACATATAGACGAACGACGGCTGCTCCATTGACAACACGAACGGGTTGGCCTCGAAGTCGTCGTTGTCGTCGAGCTGCGATGCCGACGGGGTGAGCGTCTCGCCTTGCATTGTCGGGGCGAGCGACGGAGTTCCGATCTCTGACGTCTTGCTATCCACCTCCCCCAGGTGGACAAATTCAGCCTCCAGGTCCTGCACCTCCCGCTCGTCCACCACTGCACAAGCACGATGGTCGCGCATCAAGCGACAGACGAAGGTGAGTCGTGGCTAACGCAAGAGATGAGAAGAAAGGGAGTGGTACCGCGGTGGGTGTTGCTGTTGGCGCCCTTGTGTGGGGCTATGTGGCGGGTCCACAACTTGCGCAGCGGCCCGGGCTTGCCCTCTCCCTCCTTCCGCTTCATTTTATCTTTTATTTAGAAAAATATATATGAGCCCAAACCAAAAATAGACAGAGATAACTGATATAATCGCTGAATTCTTTCTTGGATTTTGTACACGAGGATTCTCTTCTGATGCCAGCCCTCACGGTGCTTGCCTCTTCCTCCACTTTCTTTTGTCCTCCAGACCTCCGCTTTCTTCGTCGTCGCCGATCACAACGCTCGCGTTGCGTTCCTGCTCGTCGGCGCGCTTCCTCCTCGCTGCCTCCTCCTCTCTCGCTTTCGTGTCGTTCTCCGTGGCTTCCGCGAGGGACAGAGCGATGGCCCGCTTGAGCTCCTCGTCTTCATCATCAGCACTGTCCCCCTTGCCCTCCTCCTTGTCGTTCGTCCTGCCGTCCTCTCTCGCGGGCTTCGTCACCGCTACCTTTCGCGTGGCCGCCCTCGCATCTTCATTAACACTTCGACTTGGCGTCGTCTTGTGCTTCTCTTCGTCGCGCTTTTGCGGGTCGGCTGATTTCGCACCGTCAGTGCTGTTCGTGCTACTGTTGGCCAGATCGCCGAAGAAGCTGAGATTGAGGATGTCATCGCCGTCCTCCGCCATGTTGCTGCACGCGTCCATCGCCTCGTCGAAGTTGTAGGGCTTCTTCGCATTCGTCGCCTTTGGGTTGTCGATCATGACGTCCCGCGTCCGATGCACGCGATCGCTCTCTTCGGCTTCGTCGGCATCCTGCTTTTCCTTGCCTTTGCGGATATTCGCAACGCCCGCGTCGATCGTAGCTTCTCGTGCAGTCGCCTTCTGGCACCGCGCTGGGTTTTGTACCGAGTCATGGACGTAGAAGAGCAGATACCCGTTCTTCTCCGCTTGTTCGCCCAAGGCCGCGGATTCCTTCAACTGTCGACGTGTCCGCACGTTACAGTTCGATCAGTTTCTTGTGCCTTGATGCGTCGTCCCACAAAGATTGTAGCACAAAGTGGGTGTACGTGTACCTCGTAGACTCTGTCATCGTTGTACTCTTTCCACTGGCCCGACGTGGGATTGTGTACGTAGGAGGTGTAGTGACCCATGCTGGCCTGGGCGCCCCAATGCACCACGATGCTTCTCTGCCCATCGGACAAGAAGACCATCAGACAACCCAACAACTGAAGAAATAGACTTTGAAAGCGGGCACGTGCCAGATGGTACAGAGCGTTGCACTTTTCCTGAGGCTCGCGCCATTCCTGCTGGTCCGCAGCGTCATCATCAAAGATACGAGATACCTGTGGGGTTTTGCCAGTTCAGAACGGCTTAGCCCGTAGCTCACACCAATGACGATAAGTAGTACCCGAAGCGGAGATGCGGCGTGAGAGGTTCTATTCGTCTCTGTTGCGGCACGCTCACTAGGCATTGGATCCTAGAGCAGAGGTTCGAGGTGAGCGAGCTTCTGTATGGATTACAAAGCATGAAATGTACCTCGGTGATGCTCCTCTTCCTCTTCATGTTGACCCTTGATTCATCGTCTTGTCCCTCCTCCAACGACAGGGCGATGGCCATGTCGAGCTCCTCTTGCTCCTTTCTGATGCGCTCTTCCTCCTTGGCCTGCTCCACTCGTCTTTCCTCCGCTGCAAAGGTCATTTCGCTTTCCTTCAGCGCTCGCGCCATCATCTCCTCTTCGCTCAGCTTGCCGTTGGTCGAGGTGCTCGTGGAAGCACTGCTCTGCGTCCGCTGTCGCTTGTTGTTGGCGAGGCCTCCTCCGATGATCGTAGACAGATCGTCGTCGATGTGTTCTCCACCCTTTGCACCACTGGACGTGGGGAATGACGACGTGGGAGGTACGACCACCTTGGAATGTGGTGCGGGCACCTTGAACTCCGATGACTTGACCGACACCAAAGAGGTCGAAAGGGGCGACGATGAAGAGGGAGACGAGGCCGACGACGATGGTGAATGCGAGAACGACGGAGAGCGTGAGGCGGGACTGAACGCGGCGTCGTGAGATGGAAGGTTGAGCGGCCCTGGCGCGAACGGGTCGAACGTGCGTCGGTCACAACAGAACCCTGAAGCCGGTATATAAGTCACAACGTTACCAGACGCAGATAAGAGGTATGAGGTATGACGTCGTACCGAGGTCAATGGTTTTGTTGAGGCGGACCATGTCCTGGAGTTTGCGGATCGTGAAGATGTCCGTCGGCAGCGGTTTGAAGCGCTTGAGATGCAGTATGAGCACGCGCGGAAGTCGCAGAAAGCTGCAACGGCGGCGAAGAGTGTCAGTAACTTGGTACCAAACGCACACAAAGAAAAGGCAGTGCACTTGTGTCCGACGTCCGCTTCTCCTGCCTCCTCACACTTGCCGCATCGCATTTCCACAACCTCGTCGCCTTGAAACCAAAACTTGACCAGGTCTTGCACTGATGGCTTGAGCTTGTCTGTCTCGCTGTACGATCGCGTTCATCATTACGCAACGTGACGAAGCGCAGGCCACTGGAAGCGCAAGCATACCTGGCGCGCCCGGGCGGCGGTTCGATGATCTCGAGTGAGAAGTCCCTGAATAGCTCAGGCTTTCGGGCTACGTTTTCGCAGTCTGGATTGCGACAGGTGAAGGTGTGCTCCACCTCCGACTCGAAGTTGAGGAAGACCGGACATTTCTCGTTCCTTGAGCGTTCGCCCTGCTTCTCCACTTCCGCTTTGGCCTCCGCGTTGTTGTCCTGGCCGATCTTGTCGATTTCGCCCTCCAACTGATCCAGACAGCTTACCAAGAACTCGTGTGCATCCTACCAACACCACAACTGGCATTAGTCTTCTGCTTGCTGGCATGAAGAGTAGATAACGAACACCAAGGCTTGGGGTCAAGTACCTGTTGCATCCAGTCCGAGAATTGCTTGGCCATCCGAGCAACAGCGTCTTTGACTGGCCACGGATTAATGATGCCGTGCTTCTCGCGCCTCATTTCAACAGCGATCTGCCACAGGACCATGTCACACGACACACGTACAAAGAGCACAGTCAGAATTGCGCTATGAGTGACACGGAGGAAGAGGCAGGTGCGCCCACCTGCAGGAGGGCCTGGTAGAATGACGTGTACGGCAGCGCCTGAATGAATTCATCTCTGTTCATGTCCGACACGAACGTCTCCAAGGAGAGTAGCGACTGCAGCACCGCGTTCATGTAGCACGTATTGCCCAGGTTCTGCAAGCTGTACGCAGAGTGGAAGGGGAACAGTAAGCACACCTCAGTGACATGTGCGCACGGAGACGAACGAAGGGGCAAGCGCCAACACGGGTAGTACCCTTCGCGCTTGAAGGTAGGACGCGACGACAAGACGGGAGACGTGAAGGGTGACGAGGCCCACGATCTGTTGACGATCCCTAGGCCTCCGCTCGCTGACCTCTCGCGGCGTCCGCTTTGGCCCAGAGCCTCCAACTCGGCGTTGTGTCGCTCGAAGTCGTAGTGGTGCGCACCGTTGTTCGAAGTGGCCCAGCGGTCGTACGAGGGAAAGTATTCAGTGAGGGTCGTGTCGCGAGCAAACGGCCTCGGACGCGCGTGGTAGAGCGTGGAGCCCATCCTGAACTTCGTTGGCGAACCAGCAAGGTTGCTTCGAGCTTCGCGCGCATCCTCGCGGCCCTTCTTTATGCGCTCAGACTTGGCATCGACCCGCGCTTCCTCGATCTCTCGCGCAGAAGTGAAGATGAAGGAGGTGCGAGACGACGTCGTCGTTGAAGTGCTCGTGCCCTTCGAGGTAGTGGGCCTTGGTGCAGGCTCATCTCTAGTTGCGGATTCGTCGAGAGAACGCTTCTCTGCGGCTTTACGCTGCCGTGGTTCGTCTGCCTTCTTCTTGCTCGATTTGGCCGCGTCCAGCACCGCGTAGATGTCCGCCGATTTGGGGCTGCCGATCGTCAATTTCGGATTGCATTGTTGCTGTGCTGCCTCTACCTGCTGCTTGGCCCTGCTCTTCCTTGTGTACACCTTCTTCTTTTGCATCCAGACGCGAGAGTGAGCGAGACGTGTAGTGGCGCGCTACACGAATTTTACACACAATTCATTTTCGAAGGCACATGCAGAAAATTCTTTTTTAATTCTGTATTTCCAGGAAACAAAAAGGCAAATATATGCAGGCTTTTGCTAATATCAAATTGTGGGCAACAACTCGCTCACTTCGTCTGGTATGGTTTCGTCGTCCTCTTCCTCTGGTGTGGTTGTGGTTGCCTTTTCCTCTGTCTCGTGTCCATTTTCCTCTGCTTCAGTTTCGGTTGGCTTGTCCTCTTCTCCATTCTCGATCGGGTCAGACTGATCGTCTGTGCTCTGGTCGCTGCTCGGTGGCCGTTCTTCTGGCGTTGCCGAGTCTTGGTTGGCTTCCTTCTCCGTCTCAAGCTTCTCTTTCTCCTCCTTCTCTTTCTCGAGCCTCTCCTTCTCCTTTTCGAGCGTCTCCCTCTCTTCCTTCTCCTTCGCTAGCTTCTCCTGTTCGAGCTTCTCTTTCTCTGCCTTCTCCTTCTCGAGCCTTTGCTTTTCCTCCTTTTCGAGCTTCTCTTTCTCTGCCTTCTCCTTCTCCAGCTTTTCCTTCTCCTTCCTTGCCTTCCTGTCAGCCCTTCGCTTTTGTACAATGGCCAACTGCTGCAACAGCACCTCCTTCCGTATCTGCTTCTTGCGCTCCTCCCGTTCGTCTTGGCTCTTCGGCACGTACTTGAACTGGGCCGTGTACCGCTCGTCCAGAGTCATCACCAGCTGAGTTGCGAGCACAGCGATTCGGGTTGTGGCTTAGTCTTCCGTACAAGCATGTGCGGCGAACACTTCGTGCGGCGGATGTGCGTACCTCGCTGAATTCAGCGTCCACCCGCTGTCGTTCTTCTTCGTGCACGCCATCGTAGCGTGCTTTGTCCTTGTGTCTCTGCTCCTCTCTCACAGCTGCTGCCTGTAGGCGGTCCTCCTGCGCAGTGCCCAAGCCATGCAAGCAAGTGTGAGCGCCAAACGATTCCGTGCGACGCTAGCAGCAGGCAGGCAAGCAACGTACCTGGTAGGAGGTGTGCTTGGAGAGCTGGGTTTTGATCATTTGGCAGCAGTCCGTGGAGATGGTGGCAGCAGTGCCGCCATACTGATCGAACAACTGCTGACTGTTGGAGTAGCTTTTATGCGCCAGCTGCAGCACGTCAAAGGCGTTCTCGACGGTCTTCTGCGGCAGTGTGCCTCGCTTCTTCTGTGTGGTCGCGTTAATGCCACGCAAGCGTTAGCGGTGCGCGTGCAGGTCGTAATAGAAGAACGAGAGAGAGGTGAGAGAGAGGGCACCTCAAACTCGCGCAAGGTGAAGTTGATATCGTGCTTGACGTTGTGCTTGAAAAAGAGCTGAAACAGTTCGCCCGCATCTGGGCACACGGTCAAGCAATTAATTTGATTATCTTGGTAGTAAATCGAGATAAAATAGTTGGGACAACGCTGCCAGCGTTGGTTGGGCCGAACCTCGGGACAATCGAAGGCCGGGGGAGGCGATGGGGAAGCTGAGGCCAAAGGACGAAGCGGACGGCGACGAGGTGCCGTCTGTCACCACAACGTGGGGTTCATCCAGAAAATCGTACTGGGTAACGTTCTTGGCTCTGCGAGACGGCGAGGCAGTCGTCATTATGTGCACCTAATCTCCTGTGACTGAAAGACACTCGGTGGCCTTCGGTGTTGCCTTCGGCAAGTGTAGTGCCCGACAGGAGAAGAGTCGATCGAATCCTTGCTTTGTCTTCTTTTCCTTTTTCTTTTCCTTTTCCTTCTCCTTTTTCTTTTCCTTGGCCCCTCCATTCTCAGCAAAGAGGCAAAACCAGTACAACAGATGCTAAAGGTTGTGTGTTCATTCGTGTAGTGTACAACAATAGAAATCGTTTACAAAAAAAACGGAAGCGAGCCGATCACTTCCCTCTTCGACTCTCGAGAAATGTTCTCTTCTTCGTCGTACCGCTCTCCCGCCTGCCAAGGAAACGTCTCTGCCGTGTTCCCTCGCTCGTTCCTCTCCACTCTCCCGCGGCCCTCAGTTATTCTCCTTTCGTTCGTGTCCCGCGTCGACGTCTTCGTTCTTCTTCTCCTCTCTACGCTGCTGCTCGGCCTGCACCGTGGCCACGGCCGCCGCTGCGGCCATCTCCATGTTGCGCAGGCTCCGCTTGAGCAGGTTCTTGTTGATCTCCACCTCGCTTGACTTGCTCAGCGACTGGCGACGCGGCCGTCGACGCACGGCCGACGCCGGCACCAACGACGCCGACGCGAAGAGAGAGACAGACGGCTTGCGGTAGCGGAGCTCGGCCTCGCGCACCCAGCAGTGGTCGCACACGCGCACCTCGGTCGATGTGTAGTCGAGCCGCGGGATGGTGATGCGATTAGACGAACACGCGCCGCAGAACACGCCGCCGCACGCGCGGCAGTGGTGCCGTCGCCGGATGAAGGTGAAGCCCTTGGCGCACTGGTGGCAGCTGGGCGCCTCCCTGTCCGGCACCCACGTCGGCCGCTTCGTCAGGTCCTCTTCCTCCTCATCGGCCGCTACCGTGGTTGTGGTGATGGTGGCGGTCTCTGCGCTGTCGACTTCGACAGTGCAGGTGACGGCTCGCGAGTCGCTACGCGACCTAGGCACCACGTGGGCGCTGTAGCTGATGTCGAACGAGACCTCGCGTCGTCGTCGCGCGGGCGGACAAGACGTAGACGTGACGGCGAGGAGTTGTTGCTTGTTCTCATCCTTCTTGAGGGTGGGCAGCGGGTCGAATGAGATGGAGGTGACCATGCGCTTGAGGGTGGGCGCCGGGCGGGGCGTGATGGTGGTGGAGGCGGTGGTCAAGGAGGGCTGGTGCTCCTCCTCTTGGTCCTGCTCCATATGAAGGCCCTTCTTCTTCTCGACGACCTTCGAGGCCGTGGGCACGAGGAGCTCCTCGACTGCGCAGTTGAGGTGATGGGGCTGTGGGCTGCTGGACAAGTCCGCGGGCGGAGGTACGATGACAACTTCGATCGACGTTTCGAGGAGGGTCATTTGCGAGTCACACTATTGCCGATACCGAGTACTCGGACGGAGGGCTGGTGTGGAGTGTGTGCGAGAGACGGAGCTTCGTCTTCTCCCTTTCTTCCTCGTCGTCTTAGCTCTGAGCACTCGCTGCGATGCGTTGCTGACGAGAATAATAAGGTTGAGTGGCTTCAGTCGCGGTCTTTTTGTGTTCCACAAAGGGGGTCGGGCCGAGGTACCGGGTCCAATCCCGAGCTTGTGTCCCCGACCGATTTCGGGGCATCGCTTTACGGTTATTTGAGGGAATTCCTCCCTAATTCGAGGAATTGGTGGTTTGTTTCGGTGTGTGGCGTAAATTGAGATACAACTTTGCCCCCATTGGTCGAAAAACTTCCACATGTGTGCGGTCCAGGCAGAAGAATCATTTTGGTCTGTTGTTGCCACCCACACGAGCATTCCTCTGTTTGGCGTTGCTTGCCTTGGCTGCGGTGGGCTTGGCCGTAGGCGACGCTGTGGCGGTGTACCTACCCCCAGTACTGGACGACGCTGACGAGCCGTTGTGCACCTTCTCGAGCGTCAGACCGTAGGGGGGTCGCTGCTCGCCCTTTCTCTTACAATATTGGTTGAGCTGCCGCACGTGTTCACGAGATCGCAGGTCTGACCACCGGTTCTCATGACGTGTCAGCCGCCGTGCTAGGGTCCATAATAATAAGGGACCGCCAGGGCAGTGGGCGTACCGGCCTGGTCTATGGGCTCGGGCATGGTGCGTCGGATGCAGGCGAGGGTGACATCGACGGCCGTCTGTAGACTGACGCGGTGCCCCAGGGAGACGAACAGCGGTGTGGGTGTGTCAGCGCTGCCGCCTCGGCTGCGGGCAGCAGCGACGGTCTGCCGGCCGGACTGGGGTCTGATCATCGCTCCGTGGATTTGGCCTGAGCGGCCCTCGATCTCGACCCACTCCCGCCCCAGCTGTTGGCACCTGGCCAACCACCGGTCGATGTCCACCTCCGAGGTGAGACCGTCTACACAGAGAAGCTTCTTGGCCACTCCGATGGTGGGGATCCCGGACAGCACGCCCAGCTGGCACGCCGACCCAAAGCCACCATAATGCAGCACGCCGTTGCCGTCGACCAGCAGCACCTGTACCAAGACCCGCATGTTGGTGTGTGTCGTGTATCGTGTGGTGCGATGTGCGTCGTGTGAATGTGTGGGTGTTACCTGGGGCAAGTACTGGGGCTTACTCTTCCGCACGTGGTCGATGAGGCCCACCAGAGCGGGCACCTCACGGAATGCCAGATATCCGGGAATGTAGGGCGCCGTGAGTTCGACAACCTTGTAGATCTCGTACACCACCTGTCGTTTGCCGGTCGGATCAGAGGGTGCGTGAGTGTCTGCGGTTCTCAGTGCGGTGCATAGAAGTGGGGGACTGGGCGCGGGCAGGGCCTTGACCTCCAGCTGCGGGAAGGAGCAGACGACGAGGGCGGCGATGGCCGTGCGCTTGTCGTCGCGGAAGAAGGACAGATCGACCCCGCCGACGAGGGTCAACGGCTGTTTCTCCTTCACCACTTCGACCACGCGCGGAGGCGCAGCAACTGCTTCATTCAGCACACAAGACGACGCGCGAGAGTGTGAGCGTGCAGCATTATCTTCATCCATATCCGGATCATGGATTAACAAATCGGGTACCAGTGGGCGCGCTCGCGGACGAGGGCGCCAGCACCTGACTCCACGACGGGCGCGAAGGCTGAACCTTTGGCGCGCTTGGGGGTGGCGTCACGACCTGCAGAAGAAGACACGGCCATCAGCCTTACAACCGACACAAAAGCGTATTCACACACGTGTGGCGCGGGACCAGCGCACCGGAGGCAACGGAGCAGCAGCCGGCCTCAGGGGGTAGGCCCAGTCCGTGTCGTCGTGGTCTATGAGAAGAGACTTGAGCCTCTGCTGTTCTCTGAGGACAGCAACATGGTGTACACGGTTAGTTAAAAATGAAAATAAACATGTGACTTGTATTCACATACCCTCGCCAGGCATCAAGTATCTCGGGAGGGTAGTCCACCTCGTTCTTTGCCTGGTGCCGGAGCTCCTTCTCCGTGCGCAGTGCTGCCCTCTCGTGTCCACGCATTCTGGTTCAGTGTCTTGCTAATTTTCCGTTCTTTTCTTTGTTGCCTGGCTTCGGTGAAAGGCCTCAGAAAAAGAAGGGGAAGAAAAGCAAAGGAAATGGTAGCGGAAGTGCTTTTTGTTGGTTGTTCAGCCAAGGTGTAACTAAATTGCTATCTGATAAAGCATGAATTTACCACAATAAATTGGAGTGCACAGAAGGACTGTCTGACACATTGTGGTTGGCATGTGTTGCCAAATTGTTGATGAGTAAAAATGCTGTCTTTGTGTGCTGTTCTTTTCGTGGTTCACTTTTTTCTTCTCTATTTTTCCCTGTCTCCGCACAATTTTCTTCATTTTCGCTGGAGGCGGAAGATCAACAACAGCCACAAGACCCGTTAATTCGACTCACTAAGAGCAGAGATGGACGAGGTGGGTCGCGTGTTCTTGGTGAGGAAGACGGTTTTGCAGATGCTGCAGGACAGGGGTTACATCGTGCCGCAGTCCGATCTCGACATGGATCGCGATTCGTTCCGATCTAAATTCATGGGCGAATCGGCCCTCAATCGCGAGGCGCTCACGCTTCTCATGCAGAAGAAGGACGACCCGACGGATCAAATCTTCGTCTTCTGGCCCGAGGATCTGAAGGTGGGCGTCCGCCCGGTGAAGAAGTACTGCGATCGCATGAAGGAGGAGGCCGTCTTCCGTGCCATAGTCATCATCCAGCAGACTCTCACCGCCTTTGCCAAGCAAGTCTTCGCCGAAATGGCTCCGCGCTACACGATCGAACATTTCCAAGAGGCCGAGCTCCTTGTGAACATCACCGAACACATCCTCGTCCCCAAGCACAAACTCCTCACCGAACTGGAGAAGCAGACCCTCCTGGCCAAGTACAAGCTCGAGGACTCGCAGCTCCCACGAATTCAGGTGAACGATCCCGTCGCGCGCTACTACGGGCTCCAGAAGGGCCAGGTAGTGAAGATCATCCGACCCTCCGAGACTGCAGGCCGCTACGTGACCTACCGGTTCCTC
>CACVKS010000385.1:0-18475 GCA_902749335.1 Acanthamoeba triangularis
GGGAGAGGGGGGTACGGCGAAGCGGGCACTGAGCTGGCCGGTGAGGGACGAGTTGGAGGGGCTCGAGGCCATCACCAAGTCGTCCACCCCTTCGCCCTTAAATATACGAAACATTTTTGTCTTGTGGTACTCGCTGGTCCTGCACGGCGTGCCCTTCTTGCTTCTTGCTTCTTCTTCGCTCTTGTGTTGTTTTCTTGCTCTCTTGGCCCTCTTGCCTGTGGTGGCCCTTCTCTTGGCCGTAGGGCAACCAAGCCACTCACGAAGAATCTGTGGAATGCCTTATTCCCGGCCTTTCTCATAGTTTACATTTCGAGCATTAATGCGGGGTACCCAACTTGACGGTCAAGAACCACCAGGACTTCTCATTCAGGTCCGGCCTCTTTAGCCCAGCCTGGCACAGGCCCAATGCGTCGGTTCGGTAAACAAGAAAACCTTGGTGTTGCCCTAGGCCCACCGCCGTCTACTTGGCCTTCCGTGAATGCCAGGACTTCGCCGAAGACTTCTTTTTGCACACCAAACCGCCCTGGCCACCAGGGCAGTCGATCACCACAACAACAACGACACACATGGAACACGCGCACAGCAGCGTCCTCACACATATCGGCGGCTCACCACATGCAGACGTGCGGGTGGTATCGCCCGGCCTCGTGATCATGCGGGGCGTGCTCAGCCCCGAGCAGCAGGTGTGGCTCGCTCGCTACGCTCTTCACGCCGGGGGTGCAGGCCAGGACGTGGGACCCGAGGGTCACAGCTTCTGGGCCACACTGCCCTCCGGCGAGAGAGTTCTCAACTCGGACACGGGTCGAGGTCGTATCTATGACGCCATCGAGACCTTCCCTCGCCCAGACGTTGTGCGGGTGCGTGTTATTTTAGTTTAGTTGCGTTGAGTTTTTTGTTTTTTTTTTTTTTTTTGAATAAAAAATTTGAATTATTAGGACTTGAACTGGTTTAATTTTTATCATTGTGGATTGGGTTACCAGGAGTTGTGCCAAGCTCTGGTGAAGCTGGCCCAAGAACAGGACTCGAGGATGCCAGATATGCAACCCACCCACATGCTCCTGCTCTACTACGCCAGCCAGGACGGGATGTGCTGGCACTCCGACAGCGACAAGAACGACGGCGATAACGATCATCCGATCGTGTCCATCACAGTCGGTACGGAACACCACCGTCATCCCCGACGGGGCGTCGGCCATCACTGCGCCCTTATCATGCGCGTGCAGGCAATGCCAGTGAGTTCGGCTACAAGCTGGCTTGCCGCAAGGAGGAGTACATCAGGCTGGAGTCCGGCGATGTGCTGATATGGGGCGGACCCAACCGCCTACTTCCCCACTGCGTGCGCACGGTCTACGCCGACACGGCGCCCAAGTTCCTGCCGCCAGAGCTCCACAACGTGCGGCTCAACTTCACCTTCCGTGATGCGCCCAACGTGCTGGGCCGCGAGAAGGACTTCAAGTACAGCGTGGAGAGCACCTATGACCGCTTGCTGCCTCACATGCTCGCAGCCCATTCGCCTGCAGCTTCTTAGCCATGGGTCACCTTCCTGTAGGTTCAATCGGCTCATACGGACACATTCAAAACAACACATGCAAAAACAGTATGGCCTATGAAGGCAGCGTTGTTGCTTTTTCGATCTTACAAAGGCCTCAGTCCCACCAAAAGATCATGGGGGACTGGGTGATTTCTGACTGTGGCGGTGGTGCCACCTCATGGCGGAATCCATCAGCATCGCAGCCACTGGTGTCGACCTTGATCGTGGCGGTATCATGTTGGGGTCGGTTCTTGCGGTGGAGCTTCGTCTGCTCCTTGCGCATCATCCGCGCAGCCATCTTCTCAGTCTTGCGTGCCTGGCGTTGCTCGTGGCCAGCCTGCTTCCGTAGGGAACGCAGCTGCTGCTGGTGAAAGTGGATCAGGGTCGTGAGGTCCAAGCCGACATTGGCAGTGTTGGTTTGCTCCAGCTGGTGTTGGTTCATGTTTGTTGCGCTGTGAAGTTGAGGGCGTGTGTCCGTAAGCCACGCCGACTGTTTGGATCCGAGTCTGGCGCCCGAACACCCAGTATTATATTGGCTTGTCGGGCTGGAATTCGGTTAAAAAATGCCCAACAAAGACACCAACAACCAGGCAATGATGAGCCCGAAAAAATGTGCCATGTGAGGAAAAATGCACAACGAAGATGTGCAAAAGATATGCATCCGCCGGGAATTGAACCCGGGTCTCCCGCGTGGCAGGCGGAAATCTTGCCACTGGACCACGGATGCCTCATATGCATGACCCTGCTTGCCCTGCTTTCCTCTAACTGTCCAAACCCAAGTTGGGAGGCTAATTGTCCAACTACATAGCTTACTTGTCTGAAATCTTGTTGTAGATCTTCATTCTGGTGGTTCTTCTTAAGTTGCCCTCTGTGTTCTTGCAGCAGTCAGTATGATCTGTTCAATGTGCAGACCCATGACAACATTCTAGCCAACCACTATAGCACATGTTGATGTGCCCAAGATAGGGGGCATTGCTCAGAAATAGAACAGATCAACATCTGAAATAAGAAAGGGGGCGTAGCTCAGTGGTAGAGCAGGCGACTGCAGATCGTCAGGTCCCCGGTTCAAACCCGGGCGCCCCCTTGCTTTTTGCTGGATCCCTAGTTGGAAAGCCCTGAATTTTTCTGATTTTCCTTACTTAGAGGGGCAAAAATTTTTGCCAGCTTGGGATAAAACGGTTACATCTGTTGTTGGTGTAACCATTTTTGCTCATTATGTATCATCTTGGTTACATGGGGAGGGGGACTCAAGGTAAGTGCAGGTTTTGAGTTTTAGATAGGGTACTATGGGGAAGGTACTGAGCACTTATTGTTTCAATCCTACCACCTGGTCACCCCAACTGAAGGTTATCTTTGAGATTTAAACCATATCCACCACCAAGCAAACATGAAGCCACCCTAGCTCAGTCAGTATCTTTTTTATTTCTTGCTACCACATATCCTCCCTCTCATTTGCAACAACTGCCTGGCATTACCCAACACTCAGTTTATGCCCTGCCGTTCACGCAGGCATTATAACATGAAGCCGTCCTAGC
Source organism: Acanthamoeba triangularis (assembly GCA_902749335.1). Lineage (NCBI taxonomy): Eukaryota > Discosea > Longamoebia > Acanthamoebidae > Acanthamoeba > Acanthamoeba triangularis. Next base: position 3,067 of record CACVKS010000385.1, read on the forward strand.
TCAGTCGGTAGAGCGCAAGACTCTTAATCTTGTGGTCGTGGGTTCGAGCCCCACGGTCGGCTACCTCTTTTTTCATCTAGTCGACTCTCTCTGCTTTTTGGGATTCAGCCGTAACTTATTCATTTATTTTTTCCAACTCCGCCTTCCCAGGGCCTGGCAACGTCCGACCGGACCTTCGGAGTAGATAAACCCTTTGAATAAGTTTTGCTGCACACCTTTCTTGTTCGACCAGCAACCACACTACAGGATCGAGGATGGAAGATCTACTTGCCGAGAAGGAGCTTATGAGTCTCGTCCTGGGGCTTGCCGGCTTCACATATCGCGACCTGCCCCTTCTTGCTGCCGTTTCCCGGTACTTCTTCAATCTTTCGTTTTCGTTCTTTCTCTCTTTTAGTTATGTTTATATTTTCTGTCATGGATTTGATTGGCAATAGTTCGTGTTTTGACTCCGCCTGCCCTGGATGCAAACACAGCAAATGGCGCTGTCTGGTGGCCGAACCTGCGGTCGAGCGAACGCTGTTCGAGGGCTCGGCGTTCTACTTCGGCCAGAAGGCCCCGACCGAGTCGTCTGCGCGCGCCAAGTCTCTGCTGCCCGCCGGCACGCGCGCCAGCCAGGTGGCCATCAACGACTCCCACTCGGCCCTGATCACCCTCGATGCCCGCCAGCTGCTCGTCTGGGGCTTCTCCCAGTACGGACGCCTGGGCGACACCGCCTCACTAGAGAACCAGCCCACAGACGGCGGCGGTGGTGACGAGACCATCGGCCAAGTCCACATCCCGAGACCCGTGGCCTCGCTGACCCAGCACCGGGTGCGCAAGGTCGCCCTCGGGCCGCACCACACGCTGGCGCTGTTGGCCAACGGCGAGCTGTACGCCTTTGGCACGAACGAGTGCTGCCAGCTGGGCACTGGTGGCGAGCGCACGATGACCAACACCGTACCGCGGCGGCTGGACGCGCTCCAGCGCGAGCGGGTGACCGACGTGAGCGTGGGCTACTCGACCAACCTCGCGCTCACGATCGACGGCAAGGTGTTCTCGTTCGGCGAGGGGTACGGCGGCGGACTGGGCCACGGCGACGAGGAGGATCAGCCCGTGCCCAAGCAGCTGGCGGGCCTGCAGGGCAAGTTCATCGTGGCCGTCGCGGCCGGCTTCTACGACCACAATCTTGCGCTGGCCGGCGACGGCACCGTGTACTCGTTCGGCGGCTGCAAGTACGGCGAGCTGGGCCACGGCGTCGACCATCTGGACGCCACGACGCCGCGCGCCATCGAGGCCCTGCATGGGGTTCACGTCGAGGCCATCGCTGCGGGCGACTACCACTGCCTGGCGCTGTCCGACACCGGCGACGTGTACTCGTGGGGCCTGGGCAAGGCGGGCCAGCTGGGCCACGGCGACCGCGCGAGCCAGAGCGCTCCCAAGCGGGTCGACGCCTTGCGCGGCATCTTCATCGAACAGATAGCGGCCGGCGAGAATCACAGCCTAGCACTAGCCGACGACGGCCGGCTCTTCGGCTTTGGCCGGGCCGATGTGGGCCAGCTCGGCGCCGCGCAGACCTCCACGGCGTTGCCAGTCACCAACGCCGCGATGGGTGAGAAGGGCCTGCAGAAGCGGGAGCTGCGCGAGGCAGCAGCGACCACCATTAGCAGTACTACCAGCAAGCAAGAAGCTGCGCCGACGGGCGGCCAAAAGCGACACACGCTGCCGGTGCTGATCGATGCAGGCCTAGGGCGGCTTCCCATCGCGCGGATCGCCGCGTTCAGGAAGACCAGCGTTGTATTTACCTAACAAAGCAATCAATCAAAGCGCCACGAGGAAAGCTTCAAGGTTGGGGTTAGGCATTGGTCCAAAGTTAAACGTTAGGCTTGATCAGCCATGTTTCGGTCACAAGGCAACACTGCGTAATTGCAAGCAGCCCGTGGCAGTGCCTTCACTCGCCAAGTTGTGCTGCGCTTGGCTGCTTGCTGCGCGAAGCAACGAAGTTGTCTGAACTTGCGCACATGGCTGCGTCTGTGGCGTCTGTGGCGTCTGTCTGTGGCATCCGCAGTACAAGCAGACACGGCTTGCTACGTCTGCAGTGGCTATGCAAGGTGTTTTAACACAAGCAGCCCTCTTAGCTCAGCTGGTAGAGCGCACGACTGAAGATCGTGAGGTCGCTGGTTCAAACCCGGCAGAGGGCAATCTCCTCTTCTTTTTAACAACAGGGTTGGACAAACTGACCACCTTATTCTGCCCACCGCTCCGAAGTGAAAGCGAAGACGACGTGGCCGAGTGGTTAAGGCGGTAGACTAGAAATCTACTGGGGTCTCCCCGCGCAGGTTCAAATCCTGCCGTCGTCGACCTACCTTTTTTTTTTGGTTCAGAACCTGCTGTATAATCACTGTAATCCCCAGCCAAACCCCTGCTGGACAGTGTCACAGTCATCCCCCCAAGCCTTGTGACACATACAGGATCACTAAGAACCACTCATTCTCACCTAGGTCACAAAACTCCACCACTTTTGCCATTTTGGTCCTAAATGCTTTGAAAGGTACATGCATTTTGTTGGTTGCTACACTCCCCAAACTCTCAAAATGTGCAATTTGAAAAAAGGCACAAGAGGGCTTTTTTGTTGTGCTGTGTCACATAAGTGTCTATGGCCTGCAAATTTGCCTGCTTGGGTGAAGGACAGACTGCTGACCAGCAACAAGTCAGTGCAAATAAACACCCAAGTCAGGGCTTTCATGTGGGATGTAATTGCTTGTCCAAATGTTGACCAATTATGACTTTGTTTTTGTGTTTTGAATGTTTGGGGACAGAAACATGAACAAAACTATAAGTAAACAACAGAGAAAAGGTTGGTCGACAACGGCAGGATTTGAACCTGCGCGGGGAGACCCCAGTAGATTTCGAGTCTACCGCCTTAACCACTCGGCCACGTTGTCTTCTCTATTGTGCACTAAGCTTCTAAATGGGCATAGAATCAGCGGATAATATTATACATGATTGTGAATCACATCACATCAGGTGCACTCCTTGCCCTTCAGCCACAAAAAACCAAGTTGCAGGTAACTCAAAAGACTGTTCTGAACAACGCAGTATCATATAACAACAGATCCCCTGTGGTGTAGTTGGCTAGCATTTCCGCCTGTCACGCGGACGACCCGGGTTCAAATCCCGGCGGGGGAGATCGTGTTTTTTTTTTCCTACTTAAATGCAAAGTGGATCTACTCTTCAAAAACACCAGTTGCCACATGTTTGCAAATCAATGCTGCACCTGGGTCATCTGCAATAGGAGGAAATGCTAGCCATATTTGCTGGTACATTCAACCTCACACCCAGCAAATTCAGGAACATCAACCTCCAGAGACACTGTGTGTGCAGTGGGAAATTGATTTGGTCAAAAAGATGTATGAACAAAAGATATGCATCCGCCGGGAATTGAACCCGGGTCTCCCGCGTGGCAGGCGGAAATCTTGCCACTGGACCACGGATGCTTCTGATACCCTGAATGGTTATTATTCTTGTTCTACACTACTCATTTTTTTTTTTTTTTTGCGAGATCCCATCGTTTGGGCCATCTTTTGTCTTTGTCCTCATGATGGTCCAATATTTTGAGCCCTATGAAACTTGTTTCAGACAGGTCAGACAAATTTTTACATATTTTTACATATTTTGATCTGAAGGGTGCAGTCAGAGGGATGATACCAATTTAGTGATGCCAGGATATTGTAAGTGCTGTGATGGCTTCCTGGAAGACTCACAGAGCACCAAATAGGGCTGCATACAACCTTAGCAGTCCAATAAATTGTACAATTAAAATGACAGAGCCTAGAACATTTTTATGATCATATGTGTTAATTTTGATGGAGTAGAATCACATTCATTTTTTCTGTAAACACACATGATAATTTCTTTTTAGGGCCTCATTCTTTCACTCCCTCAGTGACTGTGACTCACAGGTGATATGGCCACAGGTTCTTCTTAGTTAGGTGTGAAATTGACAATCAATTGCACTGGTGGATGAAATGAACAGTAATTAGTGCTGATCATTTATTAGTACTGCTCCTCCAGCATAGAAACCCCATGGATTGCAAAAAAAGAGATACAGACGCCCCAACCCTGCGGCAAGTCGTCTAAATCTTCTGGATCGATGCTTTGAAACTCAGCCATCTTCTTGTTCAGCGTTTACGTTTGCTTTTTTCTTTCCCGCCAAATGGGAGGCCATTTAAAAAAAAATAGGCGGCTGAAACCAAAAGAGATGATACAGGCCTGCTGGGGGTCGAACCCAGAATCTCCTGATTCGTAGTCAGACGCCTTTCCATTGGGCCACAGGCCTGGCACACACATTTCGATTTTCGGTGACCCTGTCAGATAAACTGAGGGCCTTGGCAATGTGCACTAGTGAGCAGAGCTGGTGCTGGCATGTAAAATAGTCATTCAAACTCCTAAACAGGGGCATGAGATCTTACCTGAAGGTATTTTTGCTTTCATTTTATAACAAAAGCAATATTAAAAGCTGGGATAGTATAGTGGTAGTACATTGGTTTGTGGTACCAACAACCCGGGTTCAATTCCCGGTCCTGGCATTATTTTTGGCGGGTCTTTTTTTATTGAGCACTGAACAAAAACCTATTTTCTTGCGCCATGGAGAGTACTTTCTCAAAAAAGGTGTGGTTGTGTCTCTCGTAGCCCTTGAATAGGTGGCAAAACTCATGAAGCAGAAACCACATCAGTGCATCCTCCTTCGTTCTACACACCTGCACATTGTTACACAAGAAAGAAAATTAATCGCTGCCTCGTGATGGCCAAAGTGGGTGCTGTTGAACCTTGGGCATATAGTCGTTCTCCAGGAGGTACCGAGAGTGGGCACCATCATAGAACTCCTTTTTAATGGTCTCCACTCCAAACTCGATCTGGCCTGTTGCAGGTTGGCACTGAATCTCGGTGCCGCCACGAGCGAAGACCAAGCCCACCTTCTCCAGCGCGACATGCGCCATTGTCTTCTTCGATGGCGTGGGCGTTGGTGAGGTGATGATCGGGAAGTGATTGGCGTAGCGTTGCTTCAGGAAGTCGAGTGCTAAGGTCAACACCTCCTGGCAGCCTTTTGGGTCGATGGCGCTTGAGAGCCGTGATGCTGTTCGCCACTCGGCCACGACCGCCGCCAGTTCACGCTGCCCAAGAACTGTCGACGCGGAACGGGCAGCGAGGGGTCGGACAGCAGGCAGACCCTTCGCCAGGGCTTTCTTCTTCTTCTTCTTATTCCTGCCACCAGTCGCTCCGGCAGTTGCGGCCGGCACAGAGAAGTCGTCGTACCAACCGCCATCGAGTTCGTCTTCCTCGTCTTCGTCTTCCTGGTCGTACTCGCCCTCGTGTTCTTCTACTTCTTCTTCCCACGACTCTTCCTCGCCCATTCGTGCCTCGTCGTCCATCTTCGTCGGTGCTCAATCGTTTGGAGGCTCGCCCCCCGGCCCCGCGGCTCCCTTCCCTCTTCCCTTCTTTTTCTCCAACGCGCTTCACTCTTCTAGTTACAGGCCGTCGACAGAAACATGTAGTGGGAGAAAGCCGTCGAGAGTTCCCGGCCCGCAATAGATGGGTTGAGCCACACGACACGCGGTCCTGTCGTGAGCTTGCAGACGGGGCGTGTTTTCCTTCCAACCCAACCCCACACAACAACACACGCATCAGGACTAGAAGAGATGGCGAGCCCCAAGCAAGCGATTGAGGAGGCGTGGAACCGCGCCAACACGCTGGCCAGCGAGACTGAGGGCTGGAAGGAGGAGAAGAAGGATGACGTTGCCCTTCTCACCAGCAAGAACTTCGAGGGCTGCCCCGTCAACTGCTTCAAGGTTGTTGGTACGTAGAAGATGAACGGCTCCTATCTTTCTATGCTGCCTCTACCTCGACCTCACATCAACTTTTCTTTTAATTAATTAAAGGCGAGGTGAATGCTGCGCCCAAGGATGCCGTTGATCTGCTGTGGCGTTGGGGCAAGGCCGAGTGGCAGCGCTTCGCGCCCGACATTGAAGGTCTGTCCAATCTTCTCCCCTACGTTTTCGTTCTTCATCGCCCCTGCCCAACATACAGTTCGCTAATCTGATCCACGCTCACGATGTTCGAATCATATTGTGCGACCGCCAGATTGGGAGATCGTGGACCAGGTCGACGAGAACACCAGGGTCGTGAGGCAGGTCAACAAGCTGAGCTGGCCTCTGTCCAATCGCGACATGGCGCTCGCCAGCGGCCGCGTCGAGGCCGATGGCACTCATGCCCTCATCTTCCGCTCGGTCGAGCACGAGAAGGTACTGTCTCCACCATCTGCTTTCGTTGTTGGTGCAGTGGGCCACGCGTGTCTGTGTAGAGTTGCGTCAATTCTCCGACGGGGCACGCACCGTGCTGATGGTGCACCACTGTGGTCTTCATTAGGTCCCCGTGGTGTCCAAGAACGTGCGTGCCAACGTGCTGCTGAGCGGTTTCATCTTCGCTCCCGCGGGCGAGGGCAAGTCCACCCTCACCCGTATCATCCACGTCGACCCCGCTGGCAACATTCCCTCTTCGGTACGGCCGCACAGCCACCTAGCCTTCGCTGGCATTCCCACATTAACGTTGCACGCGCGATCGCATTCTCACTCTCCTTCTCCACGCAGGTTGTGAATGTTACCGCCAAGGCCACCCACGAGGTCATCTCCTCCTTCAACAAGCTCCTGCAGTAAGCTCAATCAAAACACCTCCAATAAACCCAACGAGTTTCAGACACAGCAGGTCATGCAGAACCTAAAGGCAGTGCCTTCACTTGGCAGGTTGTGCTGTGCTTGGCTGCTTGCTGCAGGAAGCAACCAATTACGAATTGTCGGTGCCTTAGGGGCGGGAACTTGAGAAAGCAACACTGTTTCCTACGTCTGGGGGATTACAAGCAGCCCGTGGCAGTGCCTTCGCTCTCCAAGTTGTGCTGCGCTTGGCCGCTTGCTGCGCGAAGCAACGAAGTTGTCTGAACTTGCGCACATGGCTGCGTCTGTGGCGTCCGCAGTACAAGCAGACACGGGTTGCTACGTCTGCAGCAGCAATACAATCCGGTCCAACACAAGCAGCCCTCTTAGCTCAGCTGGTAGAGCGCACGACTGAAGATCGTGAGGTCGCTGGTTCAAACCCGGCAGAGGGCAATCTGAAAATTCTACCCATTCGTTTTGATACTCCGCAGGTAAACCACGTCTTTCTGACAGCGAGGTCGGGAAAACAGTAGTGAAAGCGAAGACGACGTGGCCGAGTGGTTAAGGCGGTAGACTAGAAATCTACTGGGGTCTCCCCGCGCAGGTTCAAATCCTGCCGTCGTCGACCTACCTTTTACCTCCCCGACCGACCGTTTTCATTTGGACTGGACTTCCTTTCTGCATTGAAGCCAAAGGAGCCATTGGGTGCTTTATGTAAGGTCTTTTGTTGCTGTTGCATGGGTTTATGGAAGCCTGTATAAAGTGGCCACCCTCTTCACCATCCACACTTTTGCTCATAAATTGTGGTGAGCAGCCTTTTCTGTGCTTGCCCACCACATTCAATGGCCACTGCAGTGCTGAAATCTCCTCTTATTCCTATTTGCACAAAACTGTAAATGTGATGTTCACCTTTTGTTTCACACAAACACAGAAAAAACAGTTTTTTCAGTGTTTTTGCGCTTGTCACAGTTCTTTTGTATTTCTTTGACAAAAGTACAACAGTGCTGTGGGTGAAAAGCCAATGCCAGTTGCAGAGAGTAAGCTTGGGTGTGTGGCGAAGGGTGGGTGTGGGAGATGAAATGATTTGGCAGGTGATTGGGGAGAAGAGAGCAAGCCATCCAGAATGGACACAGAGCAAGATTGTGGTGGAGTTGAAGGTGTTGCCTGTGCTGGTCAGCAAAGTGATGTGATGGACACAAAAGGGAGAGCACACACCATGGAAGCATGGGGTTGGATGAAAACGCAAGTTCCCAGAGGAGAATGTTGCTCTCATGGTGGAGCTACTTGTGGTTGAAGAGAAAGGGGTGATCTTCATGATGAAGGATGTCCAGTGAATCTTTGCTGATGAATTTGGCCAAGATTGGGCAATCTCCACCCTCATGTGACACCTCAGTGCTGAGTACTCCCAACAGAAGGCAAGCTTTGAAGATCTGTGAAAATGGCTGCTGGTGAACTGTGTGCTCATTGAGGACTTAGCACTCTGGTGGATTGAACTGCCCATCCAATGCCACTACCAAGTAAAGGTTTTTGATGAAGCCTGCATTGATTGAACCAACCTTGGGAATCTCATCATCTAGTCTCAGCATGGCCAGCAACCACTTCAGGAGCAATATCAACATGACATCATGGTGGAGTCCTGGACAATTACCATGTTGACCATACTCAATTCCCCATACCCACTCCTCTATTCTATCACCTCTGATGCTAGTAATGGAGAGAAATTTGTAGATTTTCTTCTTGATTGTACCCCCTTCATCTTTCCTGGAGATGTGATTCTTGGTGATAATTGTTCGTTCCATCAGCAGGGCTGGAGCAGTGAGGTGGCACATGCACACCTTGCTGCACTTGGGGCAGAGTATAAGCTTCTTCCAAAGTACTGCCCTGAGTTCAGCCCTGCAGAGAAGGTGTTCAGCTTTCTAAAAGCCCATCTTAGAACATCATTTAGTGCTAAAGATGATCTCCTTCCCACCATTACTCTCATCTTAAATAAAATCACCACCCCAATCATGCTAGGTTGGTATGAGTCGTGTGGATGGTTATTTTAATCTGAAACTTCTTCTTCATCCTCACCATCACTTCCAACTTCCACATCTCCTATCTCAACCATCAATGGATCAATCTCAAGATCATGGGCAGCACCCAATTCCACCTGGCATTGCTTGATGTAGGTGAGCTCTTCATCAATATCATAGTGGCCATTAGACATATTGTTCAACCTCTCACTAGCTTAATGAATCCCTTGCACAGCATTAAAACACAGGTGCACAGGTGCACCAAGCAAAAGATGGACTCTCTCAAAGGTAAGGGCACACTAGTAACAAAAACATGATCTCCCCCGCCGGGATTTGAACCCGGGTCGTCCGCGTGACAGGCGGAAATGCTAGCCAACTACACCACAGGGGATTTGTTGTTTTCCAGAGTAGAGTTGGTTTTAGACAGCTTGTAGTGTATGACAAGATCTAAAGAACAATTGCATTCTTCTCTTCCAAATCCCATTTTGCTTGCATAATGCACAGCACTGCTAATTATAAGTTGTTCTCATTTCTTGATCTTTATTGTTCTCCTTTGCAGGAAGTCCAGCATGAAAAAGAACAGTTCTGGAAGATTCCTGGCCTGCCATGGTGGGAACACAGGTTCAATTCTATGTGGACAATCAGACATACCACCAGACATGCAGGGGAAGTATGCCAAAAACAATAAATAGAATTGAATTGCCAGGACCGGGAATTGAACCCGGGTTGTTGGTACCACAAACCAATGTACTACCACTATACTATCCCAGCTTTTAGTATTGCTGTCCAGATCACTAATCAATGTACAATCTCCAAACATATGAAAGCCTTGATTGTTCACAGTCAAATGAAAAGGCATCAAACTAAAAATCAGATTAAGGTTTGATCCCTGCTTTAAACTTTGTTAGGCTCACAGGGCAATAGACAAAACTTGCTGAATTAAGTAATGGTTTCATGGTGTAGTGGTATCACGTCTGCCTCACACGCAGTAGGTCCTGGGTTCGAACCCCAGTGAAACCAATTTTTTAAATAAGATTATCTGTTTCTCACACAGGAAAGATTACAGGCAATTTATTATTGCATGTTTTTAAAGGTGCAACTTTGAAGAACTTTTTTTGTACCAAATTATTGTGTATGACACCTATTTTACAGTGGTTTTCTTTAATTTTATGGCAGAAGTGGTTATTTAATGGGTTATGTTATCAATTTGGTTTACTTTACAATCGGTGTTATGATGGGTGAGGACTTAGGTGGTATGTATGTGTTGTGGCTATGAACCTCTGGCCAGATGAAAGGCAGGTCACAGTCATTTGGGGGAGCCTCATTTTGCATCAATAAATGCATAATTATCTATATATATTGTGATTTGTGCCACTGTTCAGTTTAAAAAATTGATTTTGCTGAGAGTGTTGTTGATGATAAATGTTTTAGATTTTGCACAAGTTTGCCATCAGCTGAAATACTGAGGGTGACATTTTGAAGTTCTGTCTTTGTTGATGTAAAATTTTGTGTAATTTGGGCAAGAATGCAAAATCGCACAACATTTTTTGCATGAGTGGCAGCATTTTTTTCTCATGCATTCTTCACACAGAAACACATTAGGAATAACTCCACATCCATTATGGACCATCAAGGGCACAGAATCGCCACGTACACGTACGCGATGATTTTTGAGACATTTTCTTTGTGGGCTATTTGCATTTCTCCACAATTTTTCACAAAGATTTTTCACCCAAATTTCTCATATCGACAAATCAGGAGAGAGAACACACTATGCGCCACTGAGATGACTGCGTATGCAATGCAGTCATTTAGTACCTCCAGGACATGCTCAGGTCTCAACAAAAACCCAACAAGCAGGAGTCCATGACAAAAGAAGCTGTGGAGATTTATCCCTGCCAAAACCTCACTGATGGATGCTTTGGTGCTTCTTACTGGTTCCTCCATCACATCAATCTCCAGAATGGCCACAACACAGACAGGCCACCTTAGTCCTCACCCCTGAAAAATGCCATGATATTGCAAAGTAAACAATTGCAGAGCCAGAATATCAGTCTTTAGTACATGAAATGATGGCATAAACCATGAAATAAGCACAGCCTTTCTTCCATAAAATGCTCTCAACCACTGTAAAATAGGTTTCATGAGCAAAAAATCAGATGAACAATCACAAAACCATTTAAGCTTCATCAAAATTTCCACAGTCAGTCTGGAGTCTTTTTTAACTCACCTTTCATCTGGCCAGAGGTTTGGAGATGGATTTGATGGAGGAACCAGTAAGAAGAAGAAAAGAGGGTAATACCAGGGTGTACAGGGAGCCAAAGTGTCTATAACTGGAGGCCTCGCTGCCCTTGATGGCGTTCTTCAGGTCCTCAATGGCCAGCTGGCAAATGGTGGTCAAGTGTCTATAACTGAAGTATTGGCAGTGATAGTCTTTGCTCTTGATGGTCCATAATGTATGTGGAGTTATTCCTCATGTGCATGAGTGCGACAATTCTGTAGGAACAATATATAATGAGATTTTGCATTCTTGCCAGTATTACACAAAAGATGATAGATAAACAGTTCTTCACAATGTCACCCTCAGTATTTCAGCTGGTGGCAAACTTACATATATAAATATCTACATGTGCCAAATCAAAAACATATACCATCAAAAACACTGTCAGCACAATCCATTTTGTATAATTGCAAGGTGATAAGTTTGCAGATTCTGTGACAACCTGCTTCTTTTGCACAAGAAGACAACGTGGCCGAGTGGTTAAGGCGGTAGACTCGAAATCTACTGGGGTCTCCCCGCGCAGGTTCAAATCCTGCCGTTGTCGACCTACTTTTTCTCCTTTTTGCCTCTCCCACTGCCCATCCACAGAGACTGTCACCATAACAACAGACAAAGTTTGGCAAAACTGTGTTTGTATCTGGTTTCATACACTTGTGTGCTGTGCTGTGCTTACTTTCCACACTACACCCTTTTCCAGGGTTAGTTACCACTTACAGAATAGCACAAAATAAATTAAGCATGTATCAAGCCCCAAGATTAAGGTTGCAAAAAACACCACAACAGGAAACAGCCTTACTAGCTGTCAATACACATGAAAAAACTATCATTTACTTCTACTTCTGTTTTGGGGTTGGTGTAATTTTTTGTATTAGAACATACTTGGTGGCAGATTGTGTTGGTTCTCAGCCTTAGGCAGCACAACCACCTTTGTCATGAATGCATGAAAACAAATGTAACATCTTTCCTGTTTTCAAAAGGAGATGATTCCGGCGAGTGTTGATCTCGCGACCTCAAGCGTGTTAGGCTTGCGTGCTACCGTTGCACCACGGAATCCTTTCATGCAGATCAAGCCCCGGGCGGAGGCTTCCGATTGCCCAAATTCTTGGACTTTGCATTTTTGGAGTCACACCCTTCAAAAACAGTCACCAGTTAACATACCTAAGGTAAGATACTGCACCATTCATCCAGACATAAACTTACAGCACTTGAAAAGATCATCTAGCTGAGGAGAAAGTAGTAACAAAAACATGGTCTCCCCCGCCGGGATTTGAACCCGGGTCGTCTGCGTGACAGGCGGAAATGCTAGCCAACTACACCACAGGGGATCTGTTGTTTTCAAGAGGTGCTCTGTGGGTAGATGTTGCCTTGGGGCGTGCTGCACACCTTATCTTGAAGCACTCAGGGTGACATCTCTTTGTGAAACCAGGCATGCTTCTTGCTCAGCAGTAGTGGTAATTTCTTTGCACTCACCATCCATCCCCTATGATTCATTTTGCACCTAATCACAACATAAACATGCAACAAAAATCTGCATCAATTCATCTTGTCAATCTCCTTTTGAGAAGCAAAATCACATCAAACCATATTGGCTTGATTGTATCTTTTTATTTTTTCCTTTCATGACACAAGTACAAAAAGATATGCATCCGCCGGGAATTGAACCCGGGTCTCCCGCGTGGCAGGCGGAAATCTTGCCACTGGACCACGGATGCTTCAGTTGCCTTGTGACATGTTTGATCACATTCTGGTTGCGTATTTGTGAAGTTTGGGAGACGTTTTTTCCTGCGTGGTGTGGGGGAGGATCCGCGAGAACCAGAAATGGAGTGCGCACAATCAGAACACACGCCGTAAAACTACGCACCAAGCCTCTTTACCTGTTCTTTGCCTTTTGGGCAAAAGAGTACACAAAGTCCTCCTGCTCCTTTTCAGGCAGGGCGTCACACCGGGCTTTCCTCACTCGCGCGATAGCCTGAGCCGCTGTGTCATCCAGCGCCACAATGCAGCAACACGCTGCTACCATCCCAGTGCGAGCCAGCCCACCTCTGGACCATCACACCATGAGCACAGTCCTACGGAGAAGGGAAGATGAGAAGTAAGGATACATGCCTGCAATGCATCACTACAGTTTCGCCCCCGCGCCAGCGCTGAGCGACCTCTTGTGCGAGCCGAAGGATGGCGTCATGCTGTGTTGGTGGCGGGATTGCCCCCAGCACCAATGGGAGATGAATTGACGCAAGTCTTCGCGTGCGCACCTGCCACCATTGTCATCAGACACGGCACTCGCCACGCGCCAATACTACGCGCACGGCGCACCGCACCTTGTGGAGGAGTTTGCCGATGCCGAGCGCCTCGCACTCTGCCTGCGGGAGAAGGGAGACCAGGCAATCCACGTTGTAGTCCCCCACAAGCGTATTCAGGTCCTTATCCAGGTCGCGCGCCCAGTACCCGTACATCGCCCCTCGCTGCACCTTGCCTGGCGCAAAGCTCAATCCTGCCCGCGTACACCATCGCCCCTGAAAAAGCGAACGCGGCAAGAGAGAAAGAGGGGGGGGGGGAAGAGTACCAAGCTTGCCAGGGAGAGGAGCCTCGGTGGTGACTGCAGGGGCCGAGGACAGGAAGTCCACCACCAGCGGATGAGAATCAGACGTCTTGGGTCGGTTCTTCGAGTACATCGTCTTCTTCTTGCTCAGCTTTCAGTTCTTTCAGTTCTTGTAAGCAAAAGAGTGGTGCGGAGCAACAGTGGATAAAAGAAATGATAAAAATAATCGTTACGACCAAGAAGAAGACGACCACGGCGGCAGATGGATCAGCTTTAGTGTATTTATTTACCAAAAGAGAGGAGAACAGGAGAAGAGGAGAGATCACGGTGCCGGCTGCGGACAAAGAACCATACACGCAGTCGTGTGTGCGGCTGCCGCCTTAGTTGTAGACCATGTACTTGGGCGTAGCTGAGAACTTGGCGTAGCCCTTGATCACCTTGTTGATTGAGTCCAGGAAGTCCTTCTCCGTCACCGTCTACACATCACAGCAAAGAGAAATCCCCAAAGTTAGTGCCAGGTTCGATAAGCGGAAGAGAAGCCGGCGGCCGGGTGAAAGAGTTCGATGGTGGTTGAACGAACCTTTCTCCTTTGCCTCACGGCGAACATGCCGGCCTCCGTGCACACGGAACGGAGATCAGCTCCCGTAGAGTTAGGGCAGAGACGAGCCAACAGCTCGAATCGGATGTCCCTCTCCACCGACATGGACTTGGTGTGAATCTTGAAGATCTGGGCGCGGCCCTGTGTTGGTGTGGCGAAGAGTGCACTCTCGTTAGCGACACGTCGCCCCTACAAGACAAGAAGGGACCCCAGCTGCTGGCGCCGCTCGACCGAGGGATGTGAAAGGAAATGTACCTCAAGGTCGGGCAGATCGACCTCGATCTTTCTGTCCAGACGACCGGGCCTGGTGAGGGCGGGGTCAAGGGTGTCGGGTCTGTGCAGGGGGTAGAAAGAAAGGAGAGGAGCGTCAGCACGAGCTGGTACACTGTGCTCTAAGGAAACAGAAGAAAGGTAGGGGTACCTGTTGGTGGCCATGATGACCTTGATGTTACCACGAGGATCGAAACCGTCGAGCTGGTTGATGAGCTCAAGCATCGTCCTCTGCACTTCGTTATCACCGCCGGCTCCATCGTCGAAACGCGTGCCGCCGATGGCGTCGACTTCGTCGAAGAAGATGATGCAGGCCTTCTTGGAGCGGGCCATTTCGAACAACTCCCTCACCATCCTCGCTCCCTCACCGACGTACTTCTGTACGAGCTCGCTGCCGATCACACGAATGAAAGTGGCGTCCGTTCTAGAAACGTCGTGTGGGTGTGGTTGGCGTGAGTAATCGGCTTCTTCAAGAGTAGTACAAAATGGAAGCCAGCCGCTCTGTCGGAACAGATTCGCGTACCTGTTGGCCACAGCCCTTGCCAGCAGCGTCTTTCCGGTGCCGGGGGGGCCATAGAGCAGCACACCCTTGGGCGGGTCAATGCCCAGCCTGATGAAACGCTCGGGCTACACGGCAGAAGCGAAAAGGAGATGAGTGAGCCCAAACTGAATGATGAGGTTGGCCATCGCTACGGATATAAGGGAAGGAATGCGTACGTGAAGCATGGGAAGCTCCACCACCTCCCTCATCTGCTCGATCTGCTGCGTGCAGCCGCCTACGTCCTTGTAGGTGACGTCGGGCTTCTCTTGGATCTGCATGAGACTCACGGAGGGGTCGATCTTGGGGGGCAAGGGGATCTGAATCTGGAACTTCTTTCGGTCCACACTGAGTGCACAAGGCGCCAGCGGCAACGCGTTAGCGCCAGCGCGTCTCTTCGAGTGCAGATCTGCAAGTGCCAGCACGTACCCAATGCGCATGCCCTCTTCGATGTCGGTGGGCGAGACCTTTTCGCCGAGGTCCACGAC
>CACVKS010000386.1:0-18474 GCA_902749335.1 Acanthamoeba triangularis
GCGGTGGCGCGGTGGCGCGGTGGCGCGGTGGCGCGGTGGCGGTGGCGCGGTGGCGCGGTGGCGCGGTGGCGCGGTGGCGCGGTGGCGCGGTGGCGCGGTGGCGCGGTGGCGCGGTGGCGCGGTGGCGCGGTGGCGCGGTGGCGCGGTGGCGCGGTGGCGCGGTGGCGCGGTGGCGCGGTGGCGCGGTGGCGCGGTGGCGCGGTGGCGCGGTGGCGCGGTGGCGCGGTGGCGCGGTGGCGCGGTGGCGTGGTGATGTAACGGGCGGGTACTCTGCAGATAAGATTTTTGGGACTGGCGGAAGACGGAGGAGAGCTCTTGCAGTTCGCCGGCGAGACTCAGGCGAATGTTTTGCTTCAGCCTGGTGGTTGCGCCGCGACAAAGAAAGAGCGACGAATCAGTTAATTACACACACACCACGCCACGCCACACACACAGCACACGATGCTGCCGGGCGCGCGACGAACCTGAGCTGTTCGTCGGAGATGCCCTTCTTGATGTTGCCCAACTTCACCACCCGCTGCTGACACTTTTGCATCAACTGTGCGCCGGAGTCGCGGTGAGCTGATTGCGCTGTGATCGCCTTATGGATATCGCACACGCACCACCGCACACGACACGACACGAGACACGACACGACACGACGAGGTGTACCTGCGTGATTTCGCCGGTGAGGAGCTGGATGGCGACCTCCTCGGCGTCGCGATCGTCAAAGCCGGGCAGCAGGTGCTTCTTGTGCATCCCGTCCAGCTCTTTCACTGTTACGCCCAAGCCAAAAAAAAAGTGATTTATATATATATATATTGTTTATCATTATCATCATGTACTCACGTAATATACATTATTCTATTTAATTGTTTTAAGAAGTAATAATATTTATTTATTTTGGAAATAAATCACTAAGTCAATAGAAAGATTTGATCATGTGAGGGCACAGTACTCTTGGATTTGACACGCTCGAGGTCGTAGTGGGACTCGTCGACGAGACGCAACCAAGCGGGCGGCACGTTGATGCGCAGCTCGTCCGTGCCGGCCATGATGGCCGATGAAGATGACGTGGAGGTAGAAGATGATGAGGACACCAAGGAATGGAGTTCGATTTCCTTGCTGCTTCCGAGAGGCTCGAACGAGGAGGAAGAAGAGGAAGAAGATGCTCGCGCCTTCTCGCGGTGCTCTTTGAAGAAGACACTTCGATCGCGAAATGCGCCCCCCAGCCATGCATCGCCGCCCGCGAATGAGCTCACCTTTCGCCCATGCGCCGCCCTCTTCAGTTTGAGCGCACCAGACGGCGCCAGTGATGTGGATGATGAGACCCGCTCCATTTTACAAAATGCACAAGCTACCACTTGCTCTTGTGCTTCAGTTGGCGCATCCAGGAACACTATTCAAAGTCATTTTATTAGTAATTTTATTTTTAATTGAGTTTCTTTTTTTATTTTTATTTTTATTTGGAGTTTGTTGTTGAGGTTGGGAGATGGAGGGAGCAACGAGAGGAACGATTCACACCGTGCTGTTTGACATGGATGGCCTGCTGCTGGACACAGAGGAGGTCTACACCCGCATCACACAGGAGCTGGTCGAGCCCTACGGCAAGACCTTCACATGGGCTGTCAAGTCCAAGATGATGGGCAAGACCGCTCCCGAGGCCGCCCTCATCCTCATCCAGGTTAGTACTTGCCGCCCACATGCATCCTCATCTCTTCCGGTTCTCCTTCAATCTCCGTCCTACGAAATCACGAGCCGCTCATCTCCATCTCCATCTCCATCTCCATCTTCATCTCCGTGTAAAGGACCTAGAGCTGCCCATCACGGCGGAGGACTACCTGGAGTTCGTGCGCCCGCGGCAGTACGAGCTGTTCCCCGAGGCCAAGGCCCTGCCGGGCGTGCAGCAGCTCGTCCGACACCTGCACCACCACCGTGTCCGCAAGGCCGTTGGCACGCACACACTCAATTCCCCGTTGCTCAAACCTTCCTCACTTCAGCTCACACGTTGTGTGCCGTGTGTGCCGTGTGTGGTCGTGTGTGATCGTGCAGCGACGAGCTCGCACACAAAGGCTCTCGAGCTGAAGACGGCCAAGCACCAGGACTGGTTTACCCTCTTCGAGACGGTAGTCACCGGCGACGACCCCGCGGTCAAGGCCGGCAAGCCCGCGCCCGACATCTTCATCGAGGCCGCTCGTCGCCTCGTACGTCTTGTTGACCCTCAATCAGCTCACGACTCGTGTGTCGTGTAGTGTCGTGGGTGTGCTGACGTCATCATTTTTGCCAGGGCGTGGCCGACGCCGACTTTGGTGGCGTGTTGGTGTTTGAGGACGCGCCCAACGGCGTGGCGGCGGCCAAGGCGGCAGGCATGCAGGTGGTGGCCATCCCCCATCCCCTCAACGACCGGTCGCTCTTCGCCGAGGCCGACCTCATCCTGGAGAGCATGGAGCACTTCGACCCCGCCGAGTGGGCCTTGCCGCCTCTCGCGGCGGCCAGCGTCGAATAAGTCGTTCTCTACATTCCCGCCATTCATCTTGTTGTAGTTTGAACTGCGTCAAGAGGGTTTCAAGCAGAGAGAGAGAGTTTATGTACATGTTTAACAGTATGTGCAAAACAGGGCACTGGTGGAGCTACACAGCACCAGCACCAGTGCCTGAGTGGGTATCTCACAGTTGGCATTGCCTGGGGCTGGCTCTCAGATGATGACCAGCTGCTTGCTCTTGGAGTCGTTGTACTTGTCCTTGTTGGCGTCGTAGAGCTCCTTGAGCTTGGTGATGTAGACCTCGAGCTGGCTGTCGACTTCCTCCGGTGAGGGGTCCTTGTTGAGCGGCATCTCGACGGGCTGGCCGACCACGACCGTGATCTTGGCCCGCTTGGGCACCACGTTGAGCACCATCGGCAGCGTCAGGCCGAACACCCGCTGGAAGCGGCGCTTGAAGTCATTGATGAACTTGTTGCCGCCCTGGTACAGCTTGTAGGTGCTGTTCTCGTTGAAGCTGAAGACCGGCACAATCGGTGTACCATGCTCCATCGCTAAAGAAATGCTCAGCCGTGAGTGTGTCGTGTGTGTCGTGTGTGTCGTGTGGTAAGCAGTGTATACCCAGCTTAATGAAGCCCTTGCGGTTCTTGAGGTAGAGCACATCCTTCTCGGGTGACACGTAGAGCGCCTCAGTCGCACCGCCGGGCACCAGCGCGATGGACATCTTGTCTTCCAGCAGCTTCTTCGCCGAGAATCGCGACGCATCCGCCATCCCCGAGTACAGCAGAAACTCTGCATTTTTACATATGATAGTCGCAACACCAGACGACTCAGCTGCATTGGCCATCAAATGATCACTGCTCAGCGCACCTCGGTACATGGGCACGTAGAAGCCAAACGTGGCCACGAGCGTCTTGAAGTTGATGCCCGGAAACAGGTCCTTGAACCCGCCCTTGTGCTCGTAGCCCATCGCCACGGTCGTGCCGACAGGGAGAATGCCTGCGCGGACAGCGTAGAGGAGGTGAGCGAGCCAGTCGAAGCGGTGGGCATAAAAGAAGAGGTGCTCACCGTGGGGGTGGATGGCGAAGATGTACTGCTTCTCGGGGTCGAGGGGACAGGTTCGCACCAACTCGAGCGAGAAGTACTTCTTGGCCAGGTTCCACATCGGGCACTTACGCAGTCGTGGCGTCTATGGCGCGGCACAAGGGTGAGACACTACACGTACATACACACTCGCACGCCGCGAGGGTACCTTGCCACCGTTCTGTTCGGAGAGATCGGTGTAGGGGATGGCGTAGAGGATCCAGAGGAGGGTGAGCACGGGCCAGTGGAACAGGAAGCGGTCGACCACGTAGGTCATCGGACCCACCAGCACCGCCAAGAAAAACACCCGAAGTGACCGCTCCACCCAAGCTGCTCGCGTGCACGTGGCCCACATACACATCATAGCACATAACCCGACAGCGATCACACCACATCACATCGCCACCACGGAGTCAGACAAGACGTCGTGCTCGTCAACTTGGCAGGCCAAGACTGCGGAAGGCGTAGAAAGCAAGGGGAGGGAAGCTGTACCTGGGAGGGGCTGGCCTTTGCGGCCTCGCATGGCAGCGTTTGATTCTGCAAAGTGGAAGGCCACGAGCATGAGCGCCCCAATGGTGCCGACCACGAGCCCGATGGTGAGCTCCACGGACGGCAGCATGGACTCGGCCATGAAGGGTGGTGTTGGTAGCATCATCTGTCTTTTCTGCGTGTTCGTTTTTCTTGTGTATTCGTGCGCCTTCAAGTTCTAGCGAATGCGCGTGTATCGTCTTCTTCTTTTCGTGAGTCTTGGCACCACTCCACGTCGTTCTGCAAAAGTTGAGGTCTCGATGTCAAACTAGGTGGCGTGGCGGCGTCACGCATCCGCATAAACCTTCCGTCGACTGGCCCGCAGAGGCGCTCGCCCCGCTGCTTCAAGGCTTCACTTCGTGCGACTCGAGGCGGGGATTTCGGACGAACCGCACGTTGGACCCAGCACTCGCCGCCTCTAGTTGTTTCCGCCAATCGCACCATAATGCCGTGGTTTCTGCGGTTCAGGCGGATTTCCGCCTAAAAGTGCCGGCAGAAAGCGGTAAAAATGCAAAACATGCGATGCAGGTGCGGAATGCAAAATTTGGCGCGAAACGATCCTGAACGTTTGGCGGCAACGGCTGGCGCGCCAAAAAGAGGACGCCCAGAGGGAACGTGGCACTGTCAATCGATTCAGAATCATCTATCTGGTGCAGCTAAAGCCCACGCTTAAGTGCGTTCGTTTGGCTTTGAAGCAGCGTTGTACGAAGAGAGCCGTGATAGATAGAGAATCAAACGAAGATGTTTATGAAAAGCAGCAGATTCAAGGAGAAGGAGTCCGATATCCCCGGTGTTGGCGCGTACAACGTCAAGCCCCTCGAGAGCGGCGTATCGATTCACATCCCCAAGGCCAAGAGATGGAACGACACGCCCGCTGTCGGTACGTCTTCATCTCGAAAATGTGTCGAGCATTCGATTAACGCGTAAGAGTACTTGCAGACTCGTCCGTGTCATCCGAGCTCAACTCGAGCCGTTCGGTCCTGAACAGTAGCATGCGCTCTGTCAATTCGTCGGTGGTCGGCAGGTCGACTTCCACTGCAGTCCCAGCCGTACGTCCCGGCGTCAATCCAGAGCAATTGCGCCTTAAGGCCAAGGTCACGGAGCAGAAGGCCCAGCTCGCTCGGCTGCGCGCTGAGGTACGTGCACGATCGTAATTCAGCTTGCTCAATTTGGCAATCGATTGGCCACATCTCATCGCGTCCCCACAGAAACTGGCCGAGAAGGAGAAGCTCGATGCCCACACAAAGACGCTCGAGAAGCTTAACGCCTTGCTCAAGACGCACGAGGACAAGGCTGCTCAGCTGACGAAGGATAAGGTCGCGTTGGCCTCCGAGAAGGCATCGCTAGAGAAGGAGAACAGGGACCTGACCAACAAGATGGTACAGCTCGAGAAGGAGCGGGCAGACGACGTCAGGCAGCTCGAGGCGCGTAACACGAGCATTAGCGACCTCAAGCAGATCATCGAGAAGACTACTCGTCTCCAGCAGCTCTCGCAGAAGAAAGCCGACCAAGCCGAAGCAAACCTCGAGGAGGCCAAGATCGAACTCGAGGCGCTCAAGAAGCAGCTACAGGCCGCCGTCGAGCAGGCCGAGGCCAGCCAGGCTGCCGTCGCTGCGGAGAAAGAGCGCAGCGAGGTCGAGCTGGCGACCATGACCGCCGCCAAGCTCCGGCTCTTCCAGGAGAAGGAGGAGAAGGAAGAAGAGTTGCGCCAGCTCCAGCTCGAGAAGGAGCGCGTCGAACAGGCCAAGAAGGCCAAGGAGGACGAGCTCGCGGAGGCCCACGCGACCTACCGGGCGCTGCAGGAGCAGAAGTCGAGCAAGGAGTCGCGGCTGCAGGAGATGGCCGAGGAGAACGAGCGGCTCATCGAGCAGAGGAAGGAGAAGGAGGCCGAGCTGGCCCGTACGATCCTGGCCAAGAGCGCCCTCAAGAAGGAGCAGGCGGCCCTGGAGCAGGAGCTTGAGCAGCTGTCGACAGCGAAGCAGACACTCGAGGCCGAGAAGGAGCAACTGAAGGCCGAGCTGGCCACCGCCCTCCGACAGAACGCGCTTCTCGACGAGGAGAAGAGCGATAAGCTACGCGCCCTCAACGCGATGACACTCGAGAAGGAGCGCCTGGAGGAGGCCAAAGCGCAGAAGGAGAGCGAGCTCGCCGGCGTGCTCTGCTCCTACGAGGCCCTCGGCAAGCAGAAGGAGGCCACCGAGAAGGAACTAGAAGCGACGATCGTGCAGAAGGAGAGCGTCGCCGAGGAGCTGCGCCGGGCCGAAACAGAACTCGCTCAGCTGCAGGAGGCGAAGGCTCAGCTCGAAGCGACCAAGCGCGAGATCGAAGCTGAACTCGAGGGCGCCACTGAACTCAACCGATCGCTCAGCACCGCCAAGGAGGCTACCGAGAGCGAGCTGGCCAAGGTCACCGACCAGCGGGATCAGCTGACCGGCACGTTGGCCGAGCGAGCCAGGGAGATTGAGGAACACAAGTCGCTGATCGCCCACGAGCGCGGGACCAGCGCCGACCGCATCAGCCAGCTGACGCTCGCGTACGAAGACGAGAACGCGAAGAGGACGAGGGCCGAGTCGGAGCTGAGCGCGATGACCCAGCGGTGGACCGGCGAAGAGGAGCTGCGGAAGGCAAAGGAGGCCGAGCTGGAGCAGCTGGCCGCCGCCAAGGTCGAGATCGAGCGCAAGAAGGCGAACAAGACGGCCAAGCTGGTCGAACTGCGCGCCCTCTACGCCACTCTCAACGAGGCCAAGCAGGCGAAGGAGGCCGAACTGGTAGCGATGGTCGAGAGCAAGGCCAAGGTCGCCGAGGAGAAGCGAGCCAAGGAGGCCGAGCTCGAACAGATGACCGCCGCCAAGGAGCAGCTGGAGCGCGAGAAGGCCAAGAAGAAGGCCAAGCTGGTAGAGCTGCGCCAGGTCTACGAGGCTCTCGAGGAGGCCAAGCGATCGAAGGAGGCCGAACTGGAGGCGATGACGGAGAGCAAGACTAAGGCCGACGATGAGAAGCGAGCCAAGGAAGCCGAACTCGAGAAGATGACCGCCGCCAAGGATCAGCTCGAGCGCGAGAAGGCCGACGAAGAGGCTAAGCTGGCCGAACTGCGCGAGCTCTACGCTGCTCTCGCTGAGGCCAAGCAAGCGAAGGAGGTCGAGCTGAGCGCGATGGCGGAGAGCAAGCGCCTCGTCGACGAGGAGAAGCGAGCGACAGAAGCCGAACTGGAAAAGATGACCGCCGCCAAGGAGCAGCTCGAGCGCGAGAAGGCCGACGAGGAGGCCAAGCTGGTCGAACTGCGCGCCCTCTACGCCGCCCTCGAAGGAGCCAAGCAGGCGAAGGAGGCCGAGCTGGTAGAGATGGTCGAGAGCAAGGCCAAGGTCGACGAGGAGAAGCGAGCCAAGGAGGCCGAGCTCGAACAGATGACCGCCGCCAAGGAGCAGCTCGAGCGTGAGAAGGCCGACAAGAAGGCCAAGCTGGCCGAACTGCGCGAGCGCTACGCCACTCTCGAAGAGGCCAAGCAAACGAAAGAGGCCGAACTGGAGGCGATGACGGAGAGCAAGCGTCTAGTCGACGAGGAGAAGCGGATGAAGGAGACCGAGCTTGCCGAGACGATCTCTCTGAAGCAACGCGTCGAGGCGGAGAAGGCGGAGACCGAGGCCACGCTCGCGGCGATCAGCGAAGCCAAGCAGCTGATCGAGTCTGAGCGAGACAGGACGCAGGCCAAGCTTGACCAGGTCCAGCTGGAGCGGGATAGGCTCGAGGCCGAGCGAGACGATCTCGAGAGGAACCTCGAGGAGGCGCAGCTCGAGCGGGAGCGCATTGAAGGCGAGAAAGACCAGAAGGTGCAGGAGCTCCTCGAGACTGTGCAGGCCAAGCAGCAGGTCGAGACCGACAAGCAACAGTTGGAGGCCGCCCTGGCCTCGCTGCAGCTCGAGAAGGCTAAGGTCGACGACATTCTGGCCCAGACGGAGAAGGAGTTCGCCGAGATGACCGCCCTCAAGAGCGCGATCGAGCTGCAGAGGGACGCCGCTGCCGCCGAACTCGAGGAGACCACTGCCCGGCTGACCGCTACCATCGCGCAGAAGGTCGAGGAACACAACGCGATGACGGCCGAGCGCGATGCCGAGCGGGAGCGACGCGGGCAGCTTGAAGCCGAGCTGGACAAGATGACTGGCCTGCACGGCGCCGAGGTACAGCGAAGGACTGAGACTGAGACCATGGTCGAACAGCTCACTCAAGTCCGCGAGGCGCTCGAGACGGACCTACAGAAGACGCGGGCCGACCTCAACGCACTCACCCAAGCCAAGGCCGACCTCGAACACGAGAAGATCCGCGTAGAGAGGGAGTGCGCCGACGCCCAGCTCCGCGGTCGGGAGCTCGCCGAGCAGCTTAACGCGACCGAGACCCAACTGGCCGACGTCCAGAACAGGCTCAGGGCCACCGAGGAGCAACGTGCGAGGAAGGAGACCGAGCTGGAACACCTTCGTCAAGCGGCGGCCGACGACCGGGCTCGCAGCCAGCACGAGCTGCAGGCGACGCGATCTGCCTACGACGCCGCGCTTGAGCGCAAGGAGAGCGAGCTGCGGGTTATCGAGAATGCCAAGCATGCCCTTGAGCAGGAGATGAAGACCAAGGAGGACGAGCTGTGCCAGGTCATCGGCCTGAAGGCCCGCCTCGAGGTCGAGAGCGAGGAGAAGCAGCGGCAGGTCACCCGGCTCGAGTCGATCAACGCCCGGCTCGAGGAGGAACGCAGACAGATGGAGGGGCAGCTCGACGAGGTCCTCCAGCTCAAGGAGAAGGCCGGTCAGGAGGCCAAGGCCCGCGAGGAGCTCCTCACCGACGCCGTCAAGACCGTGCGCAGCGAGGTCGACGGCATGAAGGCCCAGAAGCAGACGCTGGAGGCCATCATCGCGCAGGAGCAGCTGCTGCGCGTCGAGGCCCAGGAGCGACGCGAGAAGGAACTCAAGGTGCTGACGCTCATGAAGTCAGAGTGGGGCAAGCTCGAGTCGGCCAACCGGCGCCTGGCGGAGGAGCTCAAGGCAGCCCTAGAGCAGATCGAGCTCTACAAGGGCGAGCTGGGCATGCTCGAGGAAACGGCCAAGGCGAAGGAGGTCACCCTGTGCTCGGAGGCCGAGATGACGCTCAGCACCTACACCGCCAAGAACGTCTTTCTCGAGCGCGAGCTGCGGCAGGCCAAGCAGGAGCTGGCCGAGGAGCGAGGCGAACGACGACGGGCCGAGCGCGAGAAGGCAGAGAGGCGGCAGAAGAGGGACGAGGAGATCAAGTCTGGCGCCTACAACCCCAAGTACGAGATCAAGCAGCTCAAGGCCGTCAACGCCGAGCTTGAGAAGGAGCTCAAGAAGATCCGCGAGGAGAATGCTCGTCTCGTGGGCAAGTACGTCAATCGACCTTCTTCTTCGTACACTACTATCATGCAAACCCGCATCATGATTATTCTAACATCGGCACTTCTCTTTGCAGTACCAATCCCAAGCAAAAGATCAAGCGCCACGAGATCGTGCTGGCCGAAGTGCACGACCTGCGCTCCAAGAACGCCTCGCTGGTCACCGAGGTCACCGAGCTCAAGAAGACTGTCGGTGCCCTCAAGCGCGAGAACCTCAGGCTCGCCGGAGGTGGTAGTGCCAAGCCCTCTGCCTCCGCCTCTGCCGCCGCCATCGAGCGATCCGTCTCTGGCTCGGCCGTCAAGCCCCGAACTCGTACCGCCGCCTCCAGCCACCTTAAGGACGCCCAGCGCGTGCGCATCGACAAGGAGAACCGCCTCGACCTGAACGGCAGCATCGCGCTCAGCTCAACGACGCTCAAGACGCCGGCGACGGTGACCAAGCGCAGGGTGGCCCCGAGTACCCGGCCGGCCGGGGCACCGACGGCGCTCAACCTCACGGCCCAGCTGGCCAACGGCGGCGCCGGCGGCGATCGAGACACCAGCTTGATGCTGGACCTTGATGACGATGTTGATGCTGACGAGCCGATGCTGGCGGCGGCCAAGCCCTTTGACATGACCGGCGACCTGGCCAACCTGAGCGTGATCGCGCCCAAGGCCGAGCTCTCGCCGCTGACCGACGAGGAGGATAACGGTGACGAAGAGGACGATCCTGTTCACCTCGAGCAGGCTGGCAGCGTCTACTAGTAGTCGTAGAAGAGAACAGATCAATAAGAGTGTACATAACATATAAACATTTTGCAATGTGGAAAAGGTTTTTTTTGTTTGGGGTTTTAAAAAAAAGATTAAATATTGTGCTGGAAGGGAGTAAGAAGATGGAGGCACCATCACAATCTCGAGCTGTTGAGCTTCCACCACCTTCGGCCGTGGGCCTGCACAAGCCGCCGGCAGCGGAGCTGGTGGTGGACGATCACCGGAGAAAGCCGGACATCCTCATCATCTACACCGGAGGCACCTTGGGTATGAAGAAGGACGAGACCGGATCTCTCCGACCTGTCAGGGGCTACCTCAACTCTCAACTCGTACACCTCCATTAATTCATCATTATTTTAATACAATTAAATCACCACTAGTGGTCAAGATTTAATTTTAGGGTTTTTATAAATTATTTATCATTTTTTTCTTCAGGCGGCCATTGAGGCAACGAAGGACCCGCGAGTGCCGACCTTCGACATCATCAACTTCGACCCACCCATCGACTCCTCGGACATGGAGCCTGCCGGTACGCGCCGCACCACTTCTGGGCTCTGGACCGCACACTCTCTGACAGGTCGTGTGCGATCGCGTGCGCGCGTGTGTGTGGTCGTGTGTGTCTTGTGTGTCGCGTGTGCCGTTTGCGTTGTGTGTCATGTGCCTGGTGCAGACTGGATTTCGATCGCCACCGTGATCGAGAAGAACTACTGGGACTATCAGGGCTTCCTGATCATCCACGGCACCGACACCATGTCTGTATGCACGCCCCATCATTCCTCGCTCTGCATTGGGTCTCGTGCGTGTCGTGTGTGTGGTGCGTGTCGTGTCGTGCGCTTACAATTAACTGCATATCACCAGTACACGGCGTCTGCGCTGTCGTTCATGCTGGAGAACCTGGGCAAGATCGTGGTCCTCACCGGGTCCCAGATTCCGCTGGAGAACTCCATCACCGACGCCCGCAGGAACCTCATCGCGTCGATGATCATCGCGAAGGAGGTCGACATGCCCGAGGTTGTCATCTTCTTCAACAACAAAATACTGAGGGGCAACCGCTCCACCAAGGCCGACAACTGGGGTACTACTCCCCAAAATACAATAAATAATAAATAATAATAAATAATAAATAATAAATAATAAATAATAAATAATATAAACAATAATGACTGACTCTTGGGGCACTTGTGGGGGTCAGGTGTGGCCGCCTTCGAATCGCCCAACTACCCGCCGCTGGGCGTGCTGGGCGTGGACATCCACATCGACTACCAATTCGTCGCCAGTCCGCCCAAGGGTGCGCACTGGCCCAAAACAAAAGAGGGAAGGAAGCCTAACAAAAGGGGTCCACCACCACCGTGCAGGCCGGTTCAGGGTGTGGAAGAACTTCAACACGCGGGTCGCGGTGCTCCATCTGGTGCCCGGGTTCGATGTGAAGGTGCCTTCCACCGTGGCCTCAACGCACTGCTTTCGCATGGCCAAGCTCACGCACCACCACACACGCGCACGATCGCACACTTGGTCAGGCTGTGGAGAACCTCTTGCTGCCGCCACTAGAAGGCCTCATCGTGAAGAGTTACGGCTCTGGTACGAAGTCGCCCCCCCCTCTCTTTAATCGCTCTGATTCGATTACAATCTTTTCACTCACCGATGGCGGACGACGCGGTACGACAACAGGCAACGCTCCGTCGCGTAAGCGCGATCTCATCAACGCACTGCAGAAGGCCATTCAGCGAGGCGTGGTGGTTATCATCACCTCTCAATGCTACAAGGGTATGCCGACCATATATGGTCGCACACAACACACGCACACGCACGCACGCACATAACACGTGATGGACATGCGCCACTCACACTCGCAACACACAGGGCGCGTCCGACGAGCCGACTACGAGACGAGCTTGGGCACCAGCGGCGCTATCATCGGCTGTGACATGACCACCGGTAAGGATAGCTTTCCTCACCGCACACGACACGCGCCAGCGCTCACACAACGTTGGTGCCCTGGGCAGAGGCGGCGGTAACGAAGTTGGCCTACCTGCTGGGCAAGGGCTATCCACGGGAGACGGTACGGCAGCTCATGCTCGACTCCCTGCGCGGCGAACTGACCCTCGAAGAAGCCAAAGCGCAGCTGTGAGCCGGCCATTTCGGAGTTCGAAAAATTATACAGAACTCTGACGAATCACAAACTGGAATATTTTGCACCGACACTGCCCATTGGTCGACCGGACCCAATAGTCGAGTTCGCGATCGTCAGGGGAGTAGAGCGCAACCTGCAGGTTTTTTATTTGCTGGACACACGAAGAAGAGAGAGACCAAGTGCCCAACCTCTTCTCGTGGGAGTTAATCCTTCTCTCGTGGAGAGAAGATGCACACCTCGTCGCCCACTTGGCTCTTGGTTCTGCTCGTTGGCTGCGCCTCGCTATATCTCGGTTGTGGTGGTACGATGTCTTCCTATGGCCACCTTAGAAGGGTCGCCGACCCGTAGTGCTCACCTTTGTCCTCTCTTTGATCTATCCTTCATTTTAAATCAACTCCGAAGGAGTGGCGGCAGTGGCGACGATCGAGTGGGCGGAGCCGGTGGATGGGCACTGGTGGGATCCGCTCCGGTGGCGCGACGTGGCGACAGGGGCGCCGCGTGTGCCCACAGACAGCGACCGCGTTCACATCGCCACCTTCGTCAACCAGTCCTTCAGCGTTTTTGTAGATGTACGTGTTTCGCCCCCCCCCCCCGCGGTGTACCTCAAACTCTGCTCCGCCAAACACGTGGTGATTACATTTCTCGCTTGGGAGTGCAGCCGCTGGRGACGGGGCAGATCGCGACGGTKGAATCRCTGACGGTSGGCTCCCCCGACACGGACTGCTGTAGMCAGAGCGGCGAAGCGRGGTGCTGGGCGGCTCTGGCGTTRCGTGGAGGTAAGYACACACTTGAAAACAAGTGCGTTCACGCGAGTGTATGTGTGTGAGGGAAGGGGTTCGGCAAGCTAACTCACACCACAGCAAAGCTCACGGTGCTGGACTCGCTGCTGGTGAACCCCTTTGGAGTGTTGCGGTTCACCAACAGTCCATTGGTGGCCGTCGATGCGCCAGAAGGCGAGCTCAGGTGCTGCCCTCCTTTTCTGTAGTTGTTCATTTCTTTGATTGGCTTGGCTGACTATGTGCCTCATGTCTTTTCATGCAGCGCGCTCGTATCGCCTAACACGACCATCCAGGGGTGGGTGCAGGGCAGCGCCAGAGTCCAGGGCAACCTTGACATCCTTCCCGGCTCACGGGTGCCTTGGAACCTCAAAAACAAAACTCATCATGTTGCATGCATACACTCACACCAATGCCTGTGCCGCGTTTAGGCGATCGTGGCCACGCTGCACCCCAATGCTACCGTTCAGCACCAATGGGGTAACTGGGTCATTGAGGGCAACCTCACGATCTACAACCGGACCGAGTTCCTCTTTCACGGTATGACGCAACGAGCAAAGGGGTGCGCTTCTATTGACGCTGACATCACCGCTCCCTTCACCATAACAGTTCCTGCAGACAACACCACTACCGAGGTGGCCCAGATCAAAGCAACGACGCTGGTCGTGCCAGCGTACGATCTGCCGAACGTGGGCTCGATCAACCTTCCTCCGGGGAAAGAGTGCACCGCGTTGGCGCGTCAAGGCATCACAGTATTCCTCTACGGCCAGACGAACACTGGCCTTCAGCCTTCGTTCTTCCTCTACGACAGCCTCGTCGGAACGTACGCTCTGCTCTGCATTCTCTCTCTCTCTCTCTCTGTGTGTGTGTGTCGCGTGGGTCGTGTGAGTCATTTCAAGTTCGTTTTGCGAAGCGGCTTATGTGTGTCCTTGTGTGCGTGTGCGGTGGTGCAGAACGAGTCTCTTCATTGCGGCCACGGGTAATCCGACCACGTACGGAACGACGATCACAAGCCTCCGCTGCGCATACTTTTGCCGCGGAAACGGCACTGTAGACCGTACGTGGGCTTTCTTCGTTACTACCCTCCCAGTGGGCGCCTCTAATCCTCTCCTCTACCCCTTGCAGCTGAAAGGCCAGGCGCGGCCTGCTCCTCGACTTCGTCACATTCGTTCGCTCTCCTGCTGGGTGGTGTTGGCGGCTCTCAGTCGTGCACCTGTCCGCCCGGAACGACTGGTTCTGCGTGCCAAAATTGTACGTGCAGCTGCTCATCAGTGCCGCACTTCATGTTCGCGTGAACTCTTTTGCCGGAAGAACTCATTCCCATCTTCACCACCCTACCTACTCTCCAGACTACTGCCCTGGCATTCCTGGTACGTTCAAAAATATAAAATTAATTGATGATTTTACATCAGAAATTAAATATCAACTTATGATCTTCCCGTGATGAAGAGTGCAGTGGTCGGGGAACGTGCAGCAGCGCGTTCACGCCACCCCGCTGCGTGTGCCCTGATGGCTGGGTCGGTTTCGCCTGCGAGATCCGTACATACATTGCCCCTGTCTTGTGATTTGCTGCTTACTACGCAGTAACATCGTGCTGGTGATCACAGCGGATTGTCCGGGCCAACCGGCGTGCAGCAACAATGGCCTGTGCATCAGCAACACCGGGTCCAAGCCCTTCTGCCGGTGCGACGCCAACTGGACCGGTCCTGCCGGCCAATCCAACGACTGCTCTGGTACCCACACCAACCCTCCCACAGCTACGCTCACCAAACAGCCCTGTTCTGTTGACGCCGTTACGATGGTTACCTGTGGCCACAGTTCCGGTGTGCAGCAACAACTGCACGAGCCCAGCTCATGGTGTGTGCACGGCAGCCGACTCTGGCGTGCCTCATTGCCAATGCCTAGCGGGCTGGGCACTCGGACCGAACCTCGACTGCTCCGTCTGTACGTGTGCCAAGCTGTAGTCCGCTGTTGTGTTAAAGTGCCTCACATTCCTACCTGTAGCAAACTCAGTGTGTCCAGGCCGAGGAGGTAATGAGTGTTCGGGCCGAGGGTCATGCAACCGCACGTCGGGTCAGTGCTCGTGCGCTGAAGGCTGGCGTGGTGCCGATTGCTCGCACACCGATTGTCCCGGGTATCTGCCATGCAACCAATACACACATGATCTCTGCAACGACGGTGATTAATTGATGAAGTACCGAACTCAACACAAACACTCCACACCTGTACAGGTCGCCAGACTGTAATCACCACGGAGAATGCGTGGTGGTGACCGGCGGCCCGACGGACACGGTCGAGTGCCAGTGCGCCCCCGGATGGACCGGTCCTGACTGCTCCCAAGGTATCTCACACCAACCGCCATGTTGTGATTTGGTACAGTTCTGTTGGTCTGAAACAACCGTGCGTGCAGCGGCGTGCGCGGTGGGGAGCACGCCGTGCTCGGGCCACGGCAAGTGCGTCGATGTGGGCCTCGACCCTCCGCGCTGCGTGTGCTCCGCCGGATGGACGGGACCCAACTGCTCCGTGGCCCTCACCGACTGCACTGCCGGGATGACGCCACACTGCATCTCGTGCGCGGGTGACGCCACGGCCCAGTACTGCACCTCATGCGAGGCCGACTGGCGCGGGGCCGACTGCAATACCCGGACCCACTCCACACCTCTGCCCCACCATTCTTCTCATTTCATAGACACCACCTCACCATTGGGGGGCAGCGTACTGCCTGGCGGCGAACGACTTCCACGTGTTCCCCGAGTGCGCTGGCCATGGCTCATGCTCGACGAGCGGTGCCGGCGGCAGTCCAACGTGCCAGTGTCGGTCCGGCTGGCTGTCCGGTCCGCTCAACGATTGTGTCACGCGTACGGCTTCTCTATTCTCTCTTTTACAGTTGGGTCAACTGACCACCTGACCTTCACTGCGCCGCTATAGCGCTGTGCGCCGCTGGCGATGGAGAAGCCGAGTGCTCGGGTCACGGCGTATGTTCGACTGATCTGGCGAGTCCCACGTGCATGTGCGACGCCTTCTTCTACGGCAACTCGTGCTCCTCCTGTACGCCCCGCCCCCGCCTCTCGAGGCTCATCTCTCACCAACTTCTGGGGAATGTGGTATTCTTTAGACGAGCCGGCGTGCCCAGGCTATCCCGCCGAGTGTACCAACAGCGCGCAGGGGACATGCGTCAATGGCTCGTGCGAGTGCGCTGACGGATGGCGCGGGGCCGACTGCTCGGTGGTGCGATGCCCGGGTGTTGAGGAGAACTGCAACGGGCGCGGCGAGTGCGACTCGAGCGTGGAGCCGGCCGAGTGTCGGTGCGACGACAACTGGACCGGTCCCGACTGCGCCACTCGTACCAACCACCCTAGCCCTGCGCGTCGCGGTGATTCTGTTCGACTCATGAAACGCATGACGCAGCGATCTGTCCGGGCGACTGCTCGGGCAACGGGAAGTGCAGCGACGCGACGAACCCGCCGGTGTGTGAGTGCATGCCTTACTGGGGTGGACCTGACTGCTCCCGGAGCGAGCAGCGCAGCAGCTCCGACGACAGCTCGGCGACCACCTACGGAGCCCTCGGTGGCGCGCTTGGAGGTACTGCGCTTCACCATGTCAGCCAGGCTACCATGATTTTGCTTGACGCTGGTCTTATTCTCCCCGCAGGTGCTGTTGTGCTGATGGTGGTGGGCCTGGTGGCGGCCATCGCCTTGTTCAAGGGGATCTCTGCCTACAAGACCTACCAGATCAACAGGAGTCTCAAGATCGGCCAAGTCAACTTCGAGCAGGAGGGCATCGACCCCAACGCCCTCTGATGTTTCAGCAGCCAATCCTGCGCCCCAATTTTTGTTAGCATCCACTCTGACAGACAACTTGGTGACTGGGGCACCACACATGCCCACCAAGAGCAACGACAAATAGGTAGAAGAGAGTGTTGTGCTGTGGTGGTCTCTAAATGGATGACCATCAGGGTCACGATGGGTGGTGGACGAGGGTGGGCAGGTTGACGCCGTCGGCGGCCAGCGGGTAGGAGCGGAGGGAGGTCGGGGCGGTGACGAGGGTGAGCGGCAGGAGAAGATTGGCGTCGGGGAACGTCAGCCCGAGCCGGCTTGCGACTTCGGCCAGCGTCGTGCCCGCCTGGCCCGCCTGCGGCACCGGCAGCGTCCCCAGGTACTCGCCCAACATGCGGCTCAGATCCAGCAACTGCTGTAGTCTGCGCTCGTGAGACACGACACACACGGTATGACATACGGTCAATGATGTGAGGTCAAGGGTGTGCGCTTCCTTGGGCGTGTCAGCGGGCATTACCGGTCCTCGAGGTACTGGATGCAGCCCTCTGGCGGCAGGCCGGCCTTCCAGAGGCCCTCGGTGGCGACCAGGCTCTCGCGTACAAAGTCCGAGCAGGCCGTGCGGCCGCTCATGGTCGCCACCACGCCAGCACTGCCGGCGGGTACTCCCGGCCGCGGCGAAAGCGGCGTTGTCATGGTCGCCGCGGCGGCGCTTGAGCCCTGGCAGAAGACCTGGCATCGGAGGTTGGCCACGTCGGCCAGCAGGCAGTAGGCCTGGCCAGCCTGCGCCGTGCGGGCCTTGAGGTCATGCTGCACGCGCTGCGTGAAGTCGGCCTCCGAGTCCAGCTTGCCCATCGCCATCAGCACTATCGCAGACCCAGTGTGAGACCACGGCAACGCGGGGCTTGGGCTGGCAGGGGCTGGGGGTGTGTGTACCAAAGTGGTCGGAGTAGTAGGGGAGATAGGAGGCGAAGAGGGTCTGCGAGAGGGTGCAGCGGGAGGGCAGGATGGAGCCCATAAGTTCGAGCGCAGCAGCTGACGACCCGGGCGCGGCGCCCTCGCCCTGTTCATCATCGCAGCAGCGAGGCTGGAGGGAGAGCATACTCAGGTGCGCCACCGACGCCGACGCCTCCTCCAGCGCACCAATGCTGTCTCTTCGCTCTCTGCGCGGTTCGTGTGCGCAACACGCACGAGCTTTAGCACAATGCAATGTGTGCGTCGCGTGTGGAATGACAAGAATGTTGTGAGTGTTTGTGGAGCGACGCATACTCTCGCGAGACTGGTCGGTCTTCCTCACCCGGCTTGACGTCGCACGGCTCTCTTTCGCTGGCCTCGTGGGTCGATAGCAGATGCTGGAGCGGCGCGACGCTGGGCGGGGTGGACCCGCGTGGTCGGATGAAGTAGGACAGCAGCGCGAGCAGTGGCCGCAGGTGCGAGGGGCCGAGCCCGGTGAGAATCGTGCGCGAAGAGGGAAGGTGGTGAGTGGTTGCGGCCGTGGATTGTGATGAAGTTGAAGATGAAGAAGATGAAGATGAAGATGGTGCCGAGGCTGTGTGGGAGGGGAAGGAGAGTGTCCAGGAGAGATC
>CACVKS010000387.1:0-18442 GCA_902749335.1 Acanthamoeba triangularis
GAGCGATACCGTTTCAAACTCTTTAAGTCGATGTTACAGCACCGTGTGTTGGGCGCTCTGGTGAGTTGTTGGCTGTGTGTGGTTGTTCTACTTGTGTGCAGCTGCTACTAGAAGACGAAAATGAGGACCACAGCAAGGCCCTACAACGGCAGACGGAAGAAATTTGCCGGGCACGGAAACGGAAGAGAGGCGCGAGATTTCCTCAGGGTCCACGTCAGCAACCAACGGTCACCCGCGGAAGGGTCCAGGTGTCGCCCGGTCGGCGACGTGACCATCTAGAGCACTCTCGAGTCTAGAGGCCACACCCTGATCACTGATTGTCGCCAGGGACGTGATCTGCTTCTTCGACATGAAGGTGGCTGAATAAATATTATTCACAAGAAAAGAATATAAAACAACACTAGCACAGCTAGAGTTCCTTGTCCATGAATAGAAGAGCTGGGCGGTCCCCCTTGTGTTCCATTTGTTTCACCTGCTGCGTGAGGGCGCATACAGAGCAGAGGCAGCTCACCAGTGCGTCGGATATGCACGAGCCCTCTGGTCACCACAAGAACAGAACCTATGTGAGTTGGGTACCCAAAACACTAGAATAACTTCGTCAAGACCGGTACCTATCCCATAGCGATCGCGGATTTGCGTTCGCACTATGGGATCACAGAAAGAAGAGCAGCAGTCAGACAGCTTGCAGCACACTGTGCGCACTTCACGCGAAAGCAAGGAGAGTACCAAGGGTGGCGCAGCAGAGCGGACAGCACGTAACCGGCACGCAGTCCTGCGCGATGTTGCAACCTGTTCGCCCCTCCAGCGTCGCCTTCTGTGTTGCGATTACGCACACCCCACAGGCCCACGACACCAGAACTGCGGTGGCCCACTCAATTTTAATAATTATAAAAAATAAATTAATAATAATAAAAATAAAATTCAATTCATGATATTCCCAGTAGGAGGGCGTACAAGCGTCGAGGTGGGTGTCGAGGCAGTCAAATAGGCCTACAACCCAGTGGCTTTCATCATCGTAGTCATCTAGAAAGGCCGTGCTTGTTTTCTTCTTGCCCAGACGTATATCCATCTATTGTCTACCGTTTCTTTTGATTCAAGTCCTCAATTATGAGTGAATCAAACGCCAGCAGGTTCCCCCAGGCACAATCTTCATGCGGGGTGTGGCTGCTCCAGAGCAAGGCACAAGCGACGAAAACCAACCGCAAAACACATTTTTCTTTTTCATTTATCATTTCTTTTTGGGATTTGATTATTAGCCCTTTTTTTGATTTTCGAAAATCTACGACCATCGCAATGCTGCCGACGACGCCGGTGTTGATGTTGCGCGGGACGAGGTGGAGCGTAAACGACCCCTACAATCCGGCCAACGACGTGCAGTTCTTTGGTAGGCGGGTCACCATCGGCGAGCGCAACCTCGACCCCAGCTCCATCGCCACGCACGAAGCTAGGACCGCACTCTCTGTGTGGGATGCCGTACGCTCACCTTCACCAACCAGCGTGCCCCTGTGCAGTGGTGGTGTAGCTAGCTGCTACACGCTAACGAGCGCACACCAATGCTGGCGGGGGTCTCTTCCTCTGGCCAACCAGTCGATCGCGCTGGCCAAGTATCTCGAGGTGGCGCCGGACCTGCGGGACGAGTGGCCGGCCAAGAGCGTGATCGAGGTGGGCGCAGGCTGCGGCCTTGTGGGAATAGCGCTCGGCCTCCAGGGTATGCGCTTACATCAACACCGCAACCTCTGAGGCCGCAACTGTCATCAATGCCGTGAGCCGTGATTCTCTTGGCTAAGAGGCGAAAGCGCAGGTGCCAGCGTGACGATCACCGATCTGGGCGAAGTTCTGCCCAGCATCCAGATGAACGTCGATGCTAACCAGACCGAAGGTGACCGCGAACTGGATGTCAAGGTAGACTTCTTCTTTCCTACACCCTCACAGTGACCACCTTTGCTCAACCCCCTACTATGTTCTCGCTCCTGGCTGTTAGGTGGCCGAGCTGCGGTGGGGCGAAGACATTGAAAGTGTGGTTCGAGATGGGCCGTTTGACCTCATCGTGGCGTCGGACGTGATATGGCTCGACCACCTGCTCCAGCCGCTGGTCGACACCTTCACCCGTCTCATGACTCATCAGCGCAACTCGGACGACGGCGACGACCACACGAGCGCAGGCGACAGCCAACGTCGGCGAAGAGAGATCATCCTCGCCCACGAGACGCGATCGCTGCAGGTCGAGCAGAAGTTCTTCCGACTCATGGCCGAGGCTGGCTTCGTCGTGCAGCAGGTCAGCTACGACGACATGCACCCGTCCTACCGAGCCAAGGACATTGCGATCTATCGGATTCGATTGACTCAGCACGAAGGCACCACGGCGTCCAGCGAATGACAAAGTGTAGCCCCAAGCAGCGACTAATGATGACCAAATTTTTCTCACAGCACGACTTGCATCATATTGAGGTTCAGCAGCTCGCCGGGGTCGTCGAATACTCGCCACAGCGTCTTCCCTTCGAGTGCCGCCACTCCTAGCTCGGCCCACCGTCGGTCGTCGCCGTCGGCAGTCTCACCACTACTCGCCGTGTCGCTCTCTGTTCGCCGGTGGTGGAGCAGCTTGGCCACCTTGTCCCGCTTCCTCCTCGTCGTAGTACTACTACCAAGGTGCTGATCGTCCCTCGCTCGCCGGCACCGCTCTCGCAGCCCCAAGCCGGTGATGCTGCTGCCCGTAGCGCCCTGCCCGTGGTGCGCGCCCGCCAGCAGGCCCGCCAAGCGGTCGCGCTTGCGCATGTGTGGGGCCGTCGAGCTGCTACTCCCCAGGCGCTCCTCGACGGTCGCGCGCAGGACGGTCTCGTCGGTTGCGGCCTCCACCTCCCGCTGCTTCTGCTTGCGGATCTCGGGCACCCGGCGGATGAAGATGGCCTTGACCTGTTCTGGGTAGCGCTTGGCCAGCTCCACATAGATCTGCTCCACGTAGATCACCATCACCATCACCATCGTGATCATCATCTTCACCATCGGAACAGCTGGGGCGCACCTCGGGGTCCTGTTCGGTGGTGTCGCCGACGCAAATGAACTTGCGCTGGGGAAAGCGCTGGAGCAGGTTCTCAATGTGCGCCGTCTTGACCTGCAGCCGGGACGGACCCTCCATGCCCAGGATCTCTGTGCGCGGCCGACAGA
Source organism: Acanthamoeba triangularis (assembly GCA_902749335.1). Taxonomy (NCBI): domain Eukaryota; phylum Discosea; order Longamoebia; family Acanthamoebidae; genus Acanthamoeba; species Acanthamoeba triangularis. The sequence goes on from CACVKS010000387.1 coordinate 3,163, forward strand.
CACCGATTAACGCTTCTCTCTACCAACATCAGCCGACTGAGTACGTACCTCGCATCCGGAAGGAGAGCAAGTGGAAGCTGCCCTTGGGAAAGCCCTTGTTGGCGAGGAATGCGCTCAACGGGTGCCACAGCTGACACGGCGTACCGCTTATGTAGTGGAACCGAGCCTGCAGCGTGCTCTCCCACACCTGCGATTGAACAATGCTGCCTGTGAGCTCTGGCCGCACGACACACGACTGACCGCACGACAAAAAAGGGTGGAAAAACCTGGTAGAGCTCGGCCATGCCGTGCACGGCTTCGAACTCCTTGAGGAAGGTGCTCTTGAAGTAGTGGGACAGCTTGCCCACCACGCTGATGCGCAGCGTGTCATCGACGTCCGAGATGACCGACACTCCCTCTTCCTCGAGCAGCATCGCCTGGCCCTCCGCTTCGCTTTCCTGCGACACAAGCATCATCGGGTGAGTGGTCGTCACCCACGGGTGGTGGTTGGCGGTTAGGGTGAGCACCAGGTCTTCCACGCAACCCTCCTCGGGCGAGCACGCCTGTGCGCGTGCGCCGAAGCGGATCCACAACGGCGTAGCGGCCGGAGCGATGGGAGATATCCCATGGCCCTCGGGGTGGCGCGCCAGGGGATAGCCCAGGGCCTGTAGCATGGACACCGGTACCCGCAGCTCGCCACTGAAGTGTCCGCTACTGTCTCCCAGTGTCGCCAGCGGCCACTCTTTCATAATTTAGAAAAGAAATCAAATAAATAAATAGAATTAAATAGAAATGCAGAGCAGGTGTTTTTGTTTGTGATGAAGAGGAGATGGTACCGGGCACGGAGTGAAGTGGCACGGACTGGAGGGTGTAGCTGGGGTCGCACGGCAGGAGCCGCACCACGATCCGGCGGCCGCGGTTGGTGCGAAGCAGGCTGGGGAAGAAGGGGTGCAGGCGGGCCTGCAGCCGCTGGCGGTCCTCCAAGATGCCGAAGGTGGAGGCCAGGAAGAGCGATACGGCGCGGCTCTGCAGGTCCTTGAAGCGGCTCCGGCTCACCACTTGGCCCACGACCGGCAGCACCACTGCGTCCTGCAGTTCTGCCGCCTCATGTGGTGCTGGCGTGCCGGTCCACCACATGAGGCCTTCTCGCTTGGCGATGAGCGGGTAGACCTGCACGATGGAGGCCTCGTCCTCTGAATGGCCTTCAGGGTGGTGATGGTGAAGAATGCTGCGCGGACTCGCTGGTTCCATCTTTGGTTGAATGACGAGGGTGTGCTAATTGAGTACGCTGCAGGTGCCTCAGTGAACTCTTTTTTTAAATTCTGCAGAGGTGGTAAACAGAAGAGGGTCCAGATAAGATGGCGATGGGAAGCAGGCCGCACATCTCCCTGACACTCGCCCGCGGACCAGAGGAGATTCCAGCCTTGTCACCAAGCCACCTTAACATGTTGGGCTAATTTGCCTGAGGTGAGAGAAATGCTGGAAACCCTTCAGGAAAACCAATACCTAGTAAAAAGCTGGTTTAAGACTGTGGCCATTTTAATTGAGACTAATTAACGTGACGAACAGCATTGCTAACAGCATTGCTAACAACATGGAAGCCGCACCACCAGGTCCCCACCATTTTTTTGGATTATTTTCTTGACAGATAGATTTATTGATTTATTTTTTGTTTAAATTCCTCAGCAGTTGCTAAGTCCGAGCTCTGGGTCGTGGTTGAGCGGGTCGCCGCTTCTGCCCCGCAGTGGTACGCTCATCTCTCAAGGCGCTTTCTCTTCTCCCTCCCCCGTACGTGTTCACGAGCGTCACTCTGCCCTCTGGCAGGCCGGACATGGAGGCGTTGCTGCGGGAAGTCGCCACGCTGCGCGCCAAGGGAGACGCAATGCTGCCGGTCAACGCCGCAACGGCGACCATCGCTTTCGGTCGGGCCGCGCAGGCCTTGTGCTCGCTCCGCCCCATGCTAATGTCGTCGTTGTCCGATGATGACTGCCGAGATAAGGCGTTGGCGGTGGAGCGGTTGGACGCCGAGGTGGCCGAGCTCGTGCTGCTGGCCAAGAGCAAGTTCCTCACCTTCTCGAAGAAGTCCGCGTTCATCCTGTTCGCGAAGGACTCCCACACGGCGAGCCGAGATGATTTCTTCCACGACGACGGGCTGCTCAAGTGGGACGCCTTCGTCGCGCCACTCGTGCACATGGACCAAGGTGAGGACCGGTGATTGCTGCAACACGACGTACGTGGCACACACGGTTCATGGCCTGACAGTCATTCTTCCACGCCCAACACAGAGTTCGAGGACCGATTGCGGGAGGTGACGGGCGACGAGAAGGACTTCGAACCCTCGCCTCACGCTAGCACCTTCGCCGAGATGGTAACCAGCGACTCGTTTTGTATCAAGCCACCATGTAATGTCTGACTGCTTGGCGCGGCGTTCACCCAGGTGTCGTACGCGCACACGGCCATACACATTCGGCGGGCTGCCGAGGCCATCCACGCACAGCTGGTGAGTTTACACTCTTCATAGCCCCTCTTCTCTTCACTCGGGAAAATGAAGCGCTTGGCTGATGACGGGCATCCGATTTTTTGGACAGGGCCATTCGACGATAGACGAGTTTCTTGCGCGGTACAGCGACGAAGAACTGTACCACTGGCTGATTCCTAAGAACCAGGTACGGTTTGGCCCGCATCGATCCGTTTGGCGACTGCCACAGCCCTAACGCCATGTTCGTTTTCCCCTCTTCGAAATGGCAGCTGCTGTCGTTCATGGAGGCTCATCATAACGGCGACACTCTGATTGCGTTCATGGAAATGGTTCGTGCTTGCCTCTCCTCATCTTTTTCGCTCTACGCTGACATCACAGAATCCTTGCTTAGGTTTCGCTGATGGACCGTCGGATGCGAGATCTGCTGTACTTTAACAACGACGTGCCTCGCTCACTGCCCCGCAAGTTCCAAGATATACTCAAGATGCCCACATTCAAGTACGATCGATCGATGTGTCCCGCGTGGCAACGCGGTCTACTCTGAACACACGAAGAGCTGTCAGCTAATCGTAGCCGCGTCCAGGAACCTGTGGGGCAGCACAATCTCGGTGGTCCTCAACGTCTTGCTGGGCACTCAGGACGGCCTGAACCTACGCAACCTGCTGTGGCACGGCTTTGCTACCAAGGTCAACCGCCCCAATCGATCACTTGAAGAACGCGTAGCGTATGCTTACTCTTTTCATTGCCGACCTGCAGGCCCAATTCGACCGTGCCTATTTCACGTTCCTGTGCCTGGCCGTCTTCAGTTTGCCTCCGCCGCCGGCGCCACTTCGGTACGTGACTGCGATGGCCTTGGGTCGCACTGCGCAGGTGTGAACGCGAAGCTCACACCAACTTCCATCACTCGATCGATAGGAAGGAGATGATGGGAGAGCCACGGCCACTGACCGACTTCCACCGCTTCGTACACAATCTTGACTTTGGTCTCGGAACCAGGGCCTTTCCGGGTATCCAACCAACCACCTCCTCGCTCATTGCGTTGAACGGGTCATTAATGCGCTGCGCAATGATGGGACGGGCAGATGTGTTGAGCCCGGCGCAGGTCAACGAGGTGAACGAAGTGATCGCCGATAATTTCCTCATCGTCGCCGGCCAGGAGGAGCTATGGGCTGATGCCTTCCGTTACTTTGCCCAAGGCCACAACTACAGGTAACACACGCCTTGAGGTGATGCGAGGTATCTGCTCACACTTCATCTCGATCCTGCGGTTGCACCAATTCAAGAGCGCTTTTGGTCTTGCTGCCACTGATGGAGCACTCCATGCGCAAACTGTGCCTTTATCTGAATGACTGCCCGATGAAGAGGGGCTGCAAGCTGGACAAGATCCTCCGCCCCACCATGGACAACGGTGAGTCACACTCACACTGGCGCATTACGACACGCCTAACTTAACTGTGCCCTGTGTAAATATGGGCACTTCAGGTCCGAACCTGTTCTACACGGCATGGAGTAGGCCGATGATGCATGCCTTGTATGACCTCTTCCAGTGGGGCGAATGTACGGCCATACGTGCGTTTTTCTAACTCCGCTATGGAAACTGACCACGTTTTCCCACATGCCAGGCGGCGGTGGTCTGCGGCACTACCTGGCCCACGGCTCCACGCAGGGCAACGAGCTCATCCCGCGGGACTTCGCCGATCGCTGCATCGCCGTGGCCATCGCCCTCTGCCTGCCCTTCCGACCCACTTCACCCTCCATCCCAGGCACGTTACCATAGCTTTAACTAAAACATAGCCAATCACAAAGCTAAAATTGTGTGATCGCTTTTTCAAGCAGAATCGGGGCTGCTTCAACGCATCTGGCAGTTCATTGCAGTGGACTACCGGCCGTGCTTCCACCCCAAGGCCCTCCTGCAGAAGGAGCTTGCCGCAGCCGTCGAGCTCTGGCATGACGCGGCCCAGCAGATCGCCCAACAACAAGCGAGGACGCCAGAAGATGCGGAACTGGAGGAAGACGCAAGCGCGCGAGCCTACCGCGCGTCTCTTGAAGCTCTGGAGCAGCTGATCGCACGAGTGCGAGGCGGTGGCGACGAAAGCGACGAACGCGCGGCGCCCTTCTTCTACAACTTTGAGCCCTTCTGCACGTCCAAGGAGCAGAGGCGGGTCGACCGATTGCGACGCATCGTCACCCGATCGAGCACCTTCATCCGTGTCGTACGTCTCGCCACCACCCCTGCCTCCATGGATAGTGGACGACCGCTAAACGTAATTGCTCTATAGGTTCGCGACCAGGCTGACGACTCGCTCCCCAAGACCAAGAAGGCTTCGACGCAGGCACTGATCCTCCCAGTACGGCCGCTGTTCATGGGCCTGCTGCGCCTCGTCCTCGTCTCCGTGCGACGGCTGTGGCGAGTGGGCGCCGAGGGCGAAGACGACGTCACCGCCGCCACAAGTGACGGGAAGAACTACGGAGGCGGCGGAGGCAAGAACAAGGCGGTGAACGACTACTTCACGGACCTGTGGAGCCTGCTGGACAAGCTCCGAGTGCTGCAGGAGCGCAACGACTGGCAGAGATTCGGCGACTTCCTCGTTTTCGTCAGTCAGAGCGTCGCCTCCAAGCCCACCACCACAGCACCGGCCATTCCACCATCACTGGCCAGCGTCGTGACTGCACGCGAGGGCAAGCTCTATGCCGGTCTCCTGCCCCGACTAGTCGCTCACCTCCAATGAGCGGACATGTTCGTCTTTACCTCACGTTGTGCGCATATACTAATAAGGCAAAGACTAACCAAGTTACTATCATTGGGGTCCAACACTTCTTCTCAGTCGACTGGTCAGCTTTGAATCTTAAGGCTCGAAGGCGGCGGCGACCTTGCGGGCGTCGCTGTTGAACTCGTACATGTAGGACACCTTGCCGTCCACAAAGCGCATGCGGTGCACCATCTCGATGTCGAGAGGTTTGCCGGTGGCGGGGAGAGTGCCTGTGGCGCTGACGAAGACCACCACTTCGTCGCCATCGGCGAAGAAGCGCGTGGGCTCGAAGCGGGAGAAGACGAAGGATTGCTTCTCGCGCAGCCAGGTCAGCATTTCCTGCTTCCCCTTGAGCTGGCCGCCGTAGGGGGCGCCGGTACAGACATGCCACTCGGTGTCGTCTGTGACGACGGCCGCCATTCCATCGAAGTTACCAGTGGTAAACATAGCGTAGAGCTCCTTCGCAACGTCGAGGTTGGTGGTCATCTTCTTGTGTTCTTGTGTCAACAGGGGGGGCAGTCAGAATGGGCGAGCTGACTCTCCAGACTTGGCTCCTTTTTTTCTTTTTCCTTTTTGGCGGTCTATGTCCATAAAAGGTAAAATAGTAAGAAAAGAAATGGAAAACATATTTTCTTGCGAGATTTTCGAAACTTTCGCTCTCCTTTTCTTCGTTCTTTGGCCGAGATTGATCGCTCTTTCGACCACCCAGTTCGGTTGTGAATCCACCAGGGTCCAAAAAAGACAAGTTTGGGGCAAAAAATGGAGGAAACGGTGTCTACAGAGATCTCCGTCGAGAGCGGCGGATCGAGCGCCTACTACGATCCGTCGTGGCGCCTTATGGTCAAACAGTACCGTAAACGTCTCAGGTTCGTCGCCCCCCTCCCCTCTTTCTTGGCCTTCCATCCATTTCATCTTCGTTCTTTATTGCTAAATAATTACTAATTTTATTCTTCATTTTTTTAATCTATTATGGCACACAGGTGGCGCCAGCTATTGACCCTGCCCCATGCCGTTCTGGGGCTCTCTTATTTTTGTATATTTTTATTTTATCTGTACATTTTCTATGGCCTCATTTCCCAGTTTGGGCACTACGCCGACCCGATCCGAGACCTTGGTATCACTCTCTTCCTTCCTCGTCCTTCCTCTTCCTTCTTTTGGAATCTGATGGGAGGCTGACTGAGGACCACCACCACCACCACCAGGCCTGGTCATGCCGATCTCGTTAGTGGTGTTTGCGGCGGTGCACTCGCTGTACGTGCTGGGCTGGCGGATGGCGCTCGTGTTCGCGGTGCTCTCGACCGTCATCACATGGGTCAGCGAGGAAATCGGTTCGTTTGGGCTTCGCGTGCCTTTAGCTCGCTTTCCGCTGATTGCGCGTGCGCGCGAGTGCTGAATGCAGCAGCTGGACACTCACCGTGGCGGCACTGGCACACATGGTGTGACAGGTGTGGCATCCGGCTACGTGCCCTATGGCGCATACGCCTACACCGATCTCTCGTCGCCCTGCATCAGTTACGTGCCCGTGGATGTGCCCTTTTCGTGGTACATGATGCTCTATCCATGCTTCAGTACGTGCTATCCCACCCAACGCGCTTTTTTGACTGGTGTAAGTAACGCTCAGTCGGCCCATGCGCTCGCACACACCCGCGATTGCTCACCTGCGACTGTGCGTGCTGCGATGTCACAGGCATCGCGGACATGATACTCAACGGCCACGGGCACATGTCCCAGCAGCGGAGCTCACCTCCCAAGATCGTTCTCCTGGCCCTGCTCACGTCCTGGCTGATGATTTCGTGGGACCTGATCGGTACGTCACACACGCGACACACGCGATAGTCACACGACGTCGCGTTCGTTGTTGGTGTTGCAAGTGGTCTGAAGCCCGAGCCTGTGCCCCCCAAAAACACACAGCCGACCCGCTGGGTGCCACCGGGGCGAGTTTGTGGGTGTACAAGAACTACCCGGGTCTCTTCTACGGCGTACCGTTCCTCAACTTTGTCGGCTGGGGCTGCATCACCTTCCTCGTCATCGTGCTCTACCTCATCGTCGAGAAGTTCATCGGCACCAAGCCACTCATCGGTACTCTCCCCGCCGTCATCGTCTGTCGTGTCAGGTCTTCGATTCGCCATGTCCAACACACCACACACCGCACACGCACACACACGCAACACACACAGGCAACGGACATCGGAACCCGCACCTGAACGTTCGCAAGTTCCTGCCGCTCAAGGTCGTGTTCCTGCCACTCCTGGTCTATGTGGGGATGATGATCCTCTACGTGGCCACCGCGCGGCCGGACGAGCTCAAGATCCTGGCCTTCTTCGTGATGGGCTTCCCGACCATCGTCGCCGTCTTCCGGCTGTGCCACGTCCGCATCCAAGTCCGCTCCCTCAACGCCGACTACCACCTCGTCTTCGAGGAGTGACTTTGATTCTCATATATATATATATATATATATATGCCTCCGGCACGACACGACACGACACAACACAACACAACCCACGACACGACACGACACGCGCGTGTTCGCCGCACGTGTTGGAAAGGGGAAAGGAAAAGAACGGCCAATGAGCCAAAGGAAATAATAGGACCGAAGAAGTTGGTGCCCGCGAAGCAGAAGGGAGATGGAGGGGGAGGCGCTGCCGGCGACCAAGTCCTCGGTGCCGTACGTGCACCTGGTCGACGACGACGAGGCCGCCGGAGATGCAGGAGACGACCGACAAAATCTCCTGAATCGCCCCCATGCCGATCACGAACGCCAATTTAAGGAATTGGAGAAGCGGCAACAGGAGCTCTACATGCCCGGCTGGCGAGGGCACCTCCAGTACTCCTCCCCTTCCCGCGGCAACATCTTCTATTTTTCTTATTTATTCGCATTATTATTATTATTATTATTTCTATTTTATATATTAATCATTCTCCGCGTGTAGTCGGTCGCGTGGGCGGTTGCGGGTCATACTGGACTCGCTGCCGTGGCAGGCCGTCATCATCTTCATCATTCTGGTCGACGCCGTCTTCGCCATCGTCGACATTACCGTGGACAGTACCGTTTTCCGCTCTCTTCTCTCTTCTCTCTCTTGCTACGGTCTGCTTTCTTCTTCTGCCAACACTGACGTGTGCGTTCTTCTTCTTCTTCTTCGACGTTGTCGTCGTCTTCACCAATACAAATCAGATGCCGCTGCACGGTACACTGCGTTGGGTTTCTCGTGCTTCGTCATCCTCGTCTTGCTCATCGAGGCGCTCTTTCGAATCTACGCCTGGGGAATCAAGTCCTACTTCAGCGGTACTCGCCACCGCACACGCCGCACACGCCGCACACGCGCGTGCGGGAAGAAACAATGAAGCCCCGATGGCCGTTAACGATGTCTGGAACGCTTACATCCACAGACTGGCTGAACTGGTTGGACATTCTCATCATCATCGTCTCCATTGTCATCCTCGTCGTGTTCTGGACTTCGGGCGGCTCGTTCAGCATCTATGGCCGCGTCATCACCGCGCGTACGTACCCAAGAACAACCGTGAACCGCGGTTCACGGGTTGACTTGACCGCACACAGCAGAGGAGGAACCTGGAATTCGTGTGTGCGATCGATTGTTATTGACATTTTTCGTTAACGAAACGCTCGACACGCAGTGATTCGTCTGTCGCGTGTGCTGATCAACCTCTGGAAGCAGCGGAAGCGGCTGCAGGTGGCCGCTCGCCACATCGTGGGCGAGAACAAGCAGCGCTTCCAAGAGGACGGCTTCGATCTCGATTTGGCCTACATCACTCGTACGTGTGATCGCTCTCTCGCTTCAATACTCGAAACTCTTGCGAGTGGCACTCGTTGACTCTTTATTATTATTATTATTATTATTATTATTATTATTATTATTATTATTATTATTATTATTATTATTTTAATCCAATAGCGCGCGTGATCGTGATGAGTGTGCCCGCCATCAAGCTCGAGGCCCTCTACCGAAACAACATCGACGACGTCGCACGCTTTTTCAAGGTCCGGGGGCAACCGCGTGCAACTCGTTGCGCTTGACTCGTGTGCGTGGCGCGCACCACTAATCGAACTTCTACAGAAACGGCACCGCAACCACTTCAAGATCTTCAACATCTGCGAGGAGAGGGACTACAGCGCCCACTACCACAAGTTCGACCACCAGGTCATCCGGTACCAACTCCTTTGAACAAAAAATATAATTACCATYAATTATTAAATAATAACCACTATTGGTGCATCGTTCATGTTCATTGCTAGGTACCCCGTGGCGGACCACAACGTACCCACGCTGGGCCTGATGCTGGCCTTCTGCGAGTACACCGAGCAGTGGATGCACCAGCACCAGGAAAACGTTATCTCCGTACACTGCCGCGGAGGTACCGGACACCACCGCAGTGGAGTCTCCAGTGACCAGGCGCCTGCGTTCATTGTCTCACACCACCCACCCACCCCGCGCCGCGCACGCAGGCAAGGGCAGGTCGGGCACGATGATCTGCGCGTGGCTGCTCTATTCGGGCCTGTGCCCGACGGCCGAGGACGCGCTCCACCTGTTCGGCTCCAAGAGGACCGATTGGTCCAAGGGGAGCAAGTTCCAGGGCGTCGAGACCCAGTCGCAGTGCCGATACATCGGCTATTTTGAGTGGTGCGTCACCGCACACACGACACACACACGACACACACGACACACACACGACACACACACGACACACACACGACACACACACGACACACACGACACACGACAGAGGTTCTGATGGGTTCTTTCCGTGATGTAGGGTGATCAAGAACAACAAGACGCTGCCCTCGCACGTGCCCAGGGTGTCGCTGACCAAGATCGTCGTCGAGGTCTCGCCCTCGCTCCAGGCGCTGGCCCGCAAGTACGGCTGGCGGAAGAAGACGAGCGGCACCGCCTCGATGCGCTCCTTCTACGATTCCAACGCCTCGTCGTCCGCCTACGACTCGAGCAGCGACGGCTACTCCATGACCGAGTTCTCCTCCCGCTCGTCGTCGGGCTCGTCATCGGGCTCGTCGGGCCGGGGCATCGCGTCGTGGCTGAAGCGGAGGGTCAAGGGCGGGCGCAATGAGGGCGACTACAACGACGAGGACTTCGACAGCAGCGGCGAGGAGTCGCTCAAACCGGTCTCTGACGGCGAGAGCCGAGACCTAGAATGGGGGCGCCTCGAAAATGCTGTACGCGTGTGTCGTGTGTGTCGTGTGTGTCGTGTGTGTCGTGTGTGAACGGAGGCTAATTGTGATGCGGACGGGGCACCAGGGCGAGGAGGCCAAGTGGCGCTTCCGGGTCACCCACACCGACGGCGAGAAGCTCGCGGAGCCGATGATCCTCTACCCGTCGTGGATCAACGAAGAGTTTATGATCTTCGAACGGTACCCACCCTCAACCGTACCAACAACATAGCAATAATACTAATAATACTAATAATATCAACCAATTATTACGCTGGCGGCAGGGAGTTGGAGGCGGTGAGCGGGTCGGCGAGACTCGAGGGTCGGGAGAAGGAGGTCATCCTGCGCGGCGACACGCGGCTGGAGCTGCTGGGCCAGGACGAGCGCGAGCGCAAGGAGCGCATCTTCCTCTACTTCTGGATCCACACGTCGTTCATGACCGACAGCTCCAGCGCGAGCTCCGCCGCCACGCCCCGGAGCAGCGGTACCAAGAAGGCCGCGACCACCAGCAGCACAGAGCTAAGACAAGACGAAGGCGACGAGGAAGAGGAGGACAGCGAGCTGGTGCCAATGAATCATGATGGGACAGAACAGAAGAAGGAGAAGAATGGCGACCAGCTGGTGATGGAGCTGGACAAGAACGACGTGGACCGCGGGAGATACAAGGGCTGCCCCTTCAAGAAGGCGGACAAGGTCTTCGTGCGACTCCACTACAACTACGACAACTAGCAATGTTTGTAGGGGATCAAGCAATTGCTGTGTGTTTAAATACTTTTTTTGTTGTTTTAGGGGTACATGTGCATTGGCCTTTGAGGTCAGGGGAAGTAGTGGAAGACATGATCATAGAGGATGTCTCCGAGAAGCCACCAGCCGCCGTCGACCAGGAGAAGGCGCTGGCCCACGGTCAGGCCAAACGACAGGCAGGTCATCACCACGCGGTACCACGGACCAAACCACTCCAGCGGACCTGTCGTTTGAACCGCTGTCAGTGCGCCGGGAGGCCAACAGAGCGCGTGTGCGCGCGTGTGAGAGAGTACCGGGCGGAGGCGCCATCATGTAGTTGAGGTTGGTGCACGCGAAGAGGTTCACGATCTCCAGCACGAAGAAGTGATAAAGGACCTGCAAGTTGAACGACACCTGCACATCGTCGTCATCGTCAGCGATGAGATGGTGAACCCACTACAACGAGAGCTGAAGCGAGTTTGCTGGTTGGGGGCAGGTAGGTAGGCGTACGACGAGGTTCTCCCACGACCAGTGGTAGAGGTCGTACTGCCGCGTGAAGAGGAGGTAGAAGGGGATGAGGATGATGAGCGCGTGCTGGAAGAAGAAGTTGAACGTGTCCCGGAAGTGCTTGTAGTCGCGCAGGTCGGGCTGCAGGATCGCGATCAGCGGGTTCCACACCCAGAAGAGCATGAGGTTGAACACGATCGTCATGTCCATGAACGAGCCGTGCGGCGCGAACAGCACCAACAGCTCCACCATCGTGATGACGTGGCATGGCTTCAACGCAACACACACGACACACGTGAGATAACAGCATTGGCTGGTGAGAGGGAAGACGAGAGGCTGCGCACTTGAAGGAGGAAGATGAGGCTCTTGGTCATCCACTTGTAGTAGATGGCGTAGAGGAAGGAGAGACTCAGCAGACCCGCCAGGACGTACATGATGATCGTGCCCGTGGGCTCCGCCGGGGTCTTGTCCGGCGCTGCGCAATTATTGTAATTATTAATAAATACACAATAAAAAATAATAAATATTTCGGATAATTATTTACACACTAAAATATTATATTTATTTAAATTTGTTCGGGTGTAAATATTTTATAAAGAAATAAGCCGATACCGTACCGTGTGCGGCGAGGTTGATGCCAAAGTAGACGAGGAGGCCGGCGAAGGTGAGGTTGAAGAGGAGGAACTCGAGGACGTGCTGCTCGGCGCTGATGTACCAGTACCCGATCAGCGAGCCGCTCGCTGGGCAGGTGTGCCGTATGCGGGGGTTGAGCCACCGCAGCAGCCGGCCCAGCGGGCGCAGGGGCGGACACCACCGGGCCAGCCGCCCGTGGCCTGCCTCGTGGGCGGCCACAGCAGATGGGGACAGATGAAGCATGTTCTTCGCCATGAGGTCTAGGTCGTCATCATCCATTGAGGCAGATGGAGGTAGGAGCAGGCCTGCATCGTCTCTGTTAATCTGGAGATTGGGAACTTGTGTGGGGAAGGCGGGGCCGCTGATGGTGGTGGGCGAGGAGGTGAAGGCCTGGTTGTGGTGCTGGAGCGAGATGACGAAGTGGTGGCTGGTGACCCGTTGGTACTCGTGATCATCAGCTGCTGTTGTAGAGGAACCACGATGCCGAAACTCCTCGAGCTCATCTCGTTCGTAGCCAGCCGAGGAGGAGAGAGGGGAAGAGGTGAAGGGGTTGGTCGCCATTTCGTCCCTAAATCGAGCAATCTCTGCCGCGGAGGTGGAGAGATTCAACGATTTGAGGTCGAGGTGGTGGCTCCAGGTGCTCTCTGCAGTGGTGGTGGTTGGGGTTGTGGTGGCGCCTCTGTGGCTAACCCGCCTCTTCTTGCTATGCTGCACGCTGCAGGTCACCACGCCGGACTCGCACCCGTGGCCCGTCGACTTCGACTTCGGTTCCTGTTGGTTGTTGTGGTTGCGAGCCGAGCTCGTTCTCTTCGTTCCGCAACCCCACACGACCAGGAATGTTCGCCGTCGACACAAATTCCTTCGTAGATAAAAAGAAACCAATTAAAAGAGAGAAAAATGATATTATCTTATATCTGCCATGTTCCGCCGTAAGCGGGTGAAGGGGAAGAGTAAGCCACCCCTTTTTCTTCTTCTTCTTCTGTCACTCCTCTAAATCTTTGTTCGCTCGGCACCACCAACATTCCAAGGCCCTACCCTCACCCCTGTTTGCGTTCTTGCGTTCGCTGACACCGACTAATCTTCGTCTTGTTGCGGGTCGAGCCAACTCAGTGTCGTTGAACAAGGCCGAGCGCGGTGACGAATGCCCGGGTACCGGCGGGAGCGACTATCAGCTGCCTGACGAAGTGATGCTGCTCATCTTTTCCTACCTGACCGACGGCACTGACCTCTATCGGGCGTGCCTTGTCTGCAAGAGGTTCATGTCCGTTCATTTTTGCGCTCACGTTGTAATAGAGCGCGTAATTGAGTGTAATCACAACACACACCACACGCACACGATACGACACACACGCAACACACACGCAGGTGGTCCAGCATGATTCTGTCCGAGATCGAGCTGTGGCTGCCTGCGGCCAAGGGCCTCAATTGTTGGACTACCCTGTCTCCCGAGAACGATGAATCGCTCGATCGAGTGCGACGCCTGATCAAAGAAGAAAACGAGGTGCCCCCGCACGCACTCAATATACAGTTGGCCACATTTTCTCGAAGCTCATGGAGAGCACGCACGGCAGAGCGTTTCTCGCTGGCGAGCGCTCAAGAAGAAACAACAGAGATTGCCAGACGGACGTAATACAGTTGGCATCAGACTCGTCGCTGTGGTACATACCACATTGATAGTGTGTTTCGCACTATCTAACCGAAGTACCTTTTCAAAGCTGATGAACTATCGTTCGGGCGTGGCGACGGACAGGGCGACCATGGGGTCGGCAAGACAGCGCTGTTGATTGCCATCACCACGGGCAAGTTCCCAGACCAATACATCCCCACTGTATTCGGTAATCTTATCTTCACCGAGGTCTCACAACAAACTCAAATACCTCTCGAGTACTGACGCATGTGTGGCGTGGTGCATTGTGGGGCACTTCGACAGACAACTACACTGTTCACCGGATGGTGCGGGGCGTTCCGTTTGCGGTGAGTGTCTGGGACACTTATGCATCCGCCCACGACAGCTTGCGTCCGCTGGGCTATGTCGGAGCAGAGGCCCTCCTGATGTGCTTTGACTTCGGCCAACCCATCACGCTCGGGCACATCCGCGACATCGTACTCAACACGCACCCACGCACGAACGCGTGTAACACACGCACCAGCGTAACACTCACGTCTCATGTGTGGCCAGTGGGCAAAGGAGCTCCGTCACCATCGGCCTGGGACGCCGATGATCCTCGTGGGCACCAAGATGGACCTGCTGTCGGGCGCCACGAGCCAAAGCCAGAACGCGCTGGCCCGGCTTGCCGCAGAGCGCACCCGTCCTGCGACGGAAGAAGAGGTACGTGGGTGGCCCGCCCACTTCGCTTTCATTCTTTTTATCAATGTTCACCTTCGCTTTCGTTCTTTCTTCGTTTTGCCCCCTGCAGGCACTGGCGGTTGCGAAGGAGATTGGCGCCGCGTGCTTCATCCCATGCTCAGCGCTCACCCAGGAGAACGTGGCAGAGCTGCTGCGGGAGGTCATCAACGTCGCTGTCAAGTTCGACTCCCACTCGCTGGCCCCCAAGCCACAATCCCCTTCTTCTTGCCTTCTCGGCTGAGAAAAAAACATCTCTCATTTCATTATATTTATTTACTCACTCGATGGAGACGAAGAGCGCGTAGAGGAGGAGGCCCAACCGAGCCGACCACGCCACCGTCCGCAGCCAATTGGAGTTGATGAGCCACGCATGCACACGCAGGTCGAACTTACGCTCCAGCGACTTGTGGGCCGGCACTTGCCACAGCCTGACAATGTGTCTTCAGTCAGCTACTGCGCACAGAACGGCACGCGCACAGACATGCGAAAGCGTAGGTACCAGGTGGAGAGCCAGATGGGTAGGAGGAGGACGAGTCCGATGTGGATGGGCAGGGAGGGCAGGCGCTGGGTGGGCAGGAAGGCCAGGTAGAACCCCGAGAACAGCTCCAGCGAGAGGATCAGGACCGCCGGCAACATCACACGCTTCACGTGCTGCTGCTCGTACGTCGTGTAGGCCTCACGTC
>CACVKS010000388.1:0-18435 GCA_902749335.1 Acanthamoeba triangularis
GGTGGCGGGGTGGGCGTGGAAGAGGTGGTGCTTCCGCTGTTGTTCTTTGCACACGCGGGGCTGGACACGGCGCTGGCGGGCACCTCCAAAGCCGACCTCAAACGCACATGGCTCCTTCAGTGCTCTGCCGCCCTCTCTTCCCAAGGCACCCATCCTCCTCCTTTGCTCCACAATCTCTTGAGCAACTCCTCTCATCTTCTGCTTTTTTTGTTATTATTATTTCTCTATGCTCATCTTCTGAGTGGGGGTGCAGGGAAGATGCTGGCGGTGGCGCGGGAGCATTGGCTGTTGTTCCTCTTTCCCAGCAAGACGGGCAGCGGCGGAGCACCCGCCTATCAGAAGGACGACGAATACGAGGACGAAGAAGACGAGGAAGGCGAAGAGGAAGTGGCGCCACCAAAGCCCAACTTCAGCTTCATCGAAGTCGATGCACAGTGCCTCACCGAGAACGGGTGCGTCCTCCTCTCTCCCAAAGGCTCGGCCGCAGTGCAGCTAACGGGGCTCCTCTGCGTGCGGCCACCATCAGGCAAAAGGAAGTCATCACGTGCTTGGAGTTCGTGTCGCTGGTCCAGGGTTCGGATGGTGGTCTGCGACAGAGCCTGGCTGTGGGCTACTCATCCGGCCGAATCCGATTCTTCACAGAGGTGATTCACGCTCAGTGGCTTGCCCTACACGCCATAGCTCAACACACGGCACACACACACGACACACACACGACACACACACTGCAGGACGGGAGCCTCTTGATGACACAGCAGCTTCACCTTGCAAGTGTACGCCGCATACGGCTGAGAACAGGCGCATCGATGTACGGCCACTCGTTGATCGGTGAGCAGAACGAGGATCTGTCGATCGTCTACGAGGACGGCGTGGTGGCCACCATCGACGGCCTCTCCCTCTACTCCGCCCTGCGAACCTGCTTCCTCTACGCCGACCGAAAGGTACCCCCTCGCTTCCTCGTGGTCTTCCTCGTCGGTGTCGTGGTCCAGCCCCTCACATCCGCTGGAACGCAGTCGCGGGGCGTGGAGGTGGCGGCGTCGACGCTCGACTATGGCAAGTGGGAACTGGTGGGTACGGAGGAGATCCACGACGTGGCCACCTGCGGCCTAGTGGCGCCGTCCCTCTCCACGGCGCTTTCCTCGGCGGACTCGCTTGCGGGCGATGACGAGTCGTCGCACCACTACCAACAGTCGGCCGCTGGTCGGTCACGTCAGCTGTTGGTGGTGGGCAAGCACCCCATGGTGGCCTTCTACCTGGTCGAGGAGCAGTTCCTGTCGTTCACCACGGCCGTGTCGCTGGCCTCCACCGTGGCCACCAAGCTCACCTCTGCCGTCTTCTCGCTGGCGCGCAACTGGTGGGGCGGCGGCGCACCCAAGGAAGAGTGCGCACTTTCAGCCCTTTTGGTTACCCGCGCTCCGCGAGCCTCTTCTGGTTACACGCGGCTAATCCTCGCCTCCCCCCTCCATTGGTGGTGCACTCCCATAGGGAAGTCGAACCGCCCAAGCAAACCGAGACGCCCGTCACGCTGTCATTCAATTCCTATTTAAGCGACTCCAAGAGGTTCGTTTCGGTTCTTGTATGTGGATGTCGTGAGCGTGGTGTGTACGTGGGCTCACCTCTGTGTCCACTGACTGGTTTGGAGAGCAGACAGGTGGGCGGAATTGCGCTGGATCCGATGGGACGCTATGCGGCGCTGACCGACAACCTGGGCCGTGTAATCCTCCTCGATGTGCCTCACAGGCAGATGCTGCGCATGTGGAAAGGTACCTGACGACTGCCCGGTGGCCGAGTTCGCGAGAGGAAGCGAGGCACTGAACAACCTGACGCCGTGCAGGTTACCGGGACGCGCAGTGCGCCTGGCTTTGGGCCGAGCCACCACCTGCTTCCCTCCGCAACAGTTCGCCGCGCGCGACTTCTCCTCGCTCGGTTGCACAAGGCGCGACAAGCCTAAGCTCCAGCTCGCCCACGGCACGAACGCACGCAGTGCTGAGCCCGAACACCACCGGACCCAAGCAGGGCGAAGGAAGTACGTCGAAACCAGTTCACGCGGCGCGTGAACCACACTGCGCTCGAACATCGAGCTCACACTTTGTGCGTGTGTGCAGCGTTGCCACTCTATCTGGTAATCTACGCGCCTCGCCGCGGCATCCTGGAGGTGTGGCACATGCGGCACGGCTCTCGCGTTGGCATCCTCGACGTGGGCGTGGATGGGTACGCCTACGACCACACTGCCCTTATTATTTTTTTTATTTTTTTTTTTCTGACTGTGCTCATTTCTCTTGTGCGTGTCGACCTCTCCGCAGACGACTGTTGGCCCCTGCCTGCCCGCTGGGCACGTCCTCTGCATCAGGCACGAACGCGCGTTCGCCAACCTTCCCTCCTCACTGTTTCGTTCTCACCGCGGAAGGGCGGCTGCTCCAAATCACCATCGGCTTCTCTTGACGCCACCCAACCCCATGGAGAAAAAGAATCCGCGATGGCGCCCAAAAATAAGGGCCAGGCCCAGGCCTTCTCAAAGAGTCCGACGAAGTTCTTGTCCTGTTCGCGATCGTGGAAGAAATGGCCGGTAGCGATCGTTGCTGTGAGCGCTGGCAAAAAGAATGGCCAGTGTGGGGATCGAACCCACGACCTTGGCGTTATTAGCACCACGCTCTACCAACTAAGCTAACCGGCCTCGATTGAGACTTTGGGAGTTTTATACCCCTGACGAAGAAAGATCAATATATTGAGGACCAATATCAACGACGACATTGGTCCTGGGTAATGAACACTTGCGACGGGCAGTTTCCGTTTCATATTCATTGTTTAGTCGGAGCGTACCCTCTGCTGGGGTGGGGATGGCGTTGGAGACGGATTTGTTCATAGGTGGTCTGGTGCCCTACGTGTGCACGTTTTTGTGGATATGGACCCTGGTCGTGTGGCTCTTTTCTATCGACCGCTTTCGGGCCGTGCCGTTTGTGTGGCACCAGCTGCCACTCCTTTCGCCCAAGACCATCTTCATCTTCTTCATCTCCATTTTTCTCGTCAGTACGCCTCGCCCTGCCGCTTTTGTTCTTTATTACTGTTTTTTATTTTTTCCATTTACGCTCCATAATTGTCTGCGGCCCTTACCGGTGGGCTGTGCGCGGTACAGCCCGGTGGATATGGCTGTGCCTGACTGCGTATGCCGAGGACGGCTATTCCGACTTCATCTTCAACCGCATCGCCTTCGTCTTGCTCTTCACCTCCTTTTCGCTTATCATCCTCTTTTGGTACGATCCTCCCCGTGCTGCAAGCACTCGGCCAACACTCACCCGTTGTCCACACAGGGCGGAGACACTGCACATGATGTGGCGAAACAACGGTGTGAAAGAACGAAAGGAGGGCTTCTATCAGAGCAGGATAACTCGAACGTACGATAACCCGTTTTTCTTCGCTTCGTGTGCGTGCCTCAAGCCCGTGTGGCTGTGCACATGATTGACCTTCGTGCAAATGACGGCGAACAGAATCTTCTTCATTGGCAACGGCTTGATTTGGGTTGGCCAGCTGGCCTTTATCATCGCCTTTGTTTCAACTGATGATGGTGAGCGCAGAGAGAATGTGGTAGGCCCCATCTACCTTCCAAGGTCATTGTTTGAATTTCACTTTGTCTTCGGCGTTCATGGCGACACTCACCCGATCGTGCGTGCAGTTGGCCTACGATATCAACATCATTTTGATCATGTCCATCTTCTTCCTTATCTGCGTTGGCTTCGCCCTGTACGGCGGCCTCCTGCTTTTCGCCACGCGGAACATGATGGACTTCAAGAAGAAGGCTGCCTTCTACATCCAGGTGCGCCGCATCATCATGTGTGTAGGGTACCAGTAATCTTACCACCCACACGCAACACACACGACACATATGGCGCAGATAATCATGATGACACTGATCCTGATAGCTTGCTTCGGCCTGCGCTTTGCCCTGTTTCTCTACCGCCCTATCACCGACAAATACCTGCCCAAGGATGTACGTTTCTCCCACCAACCACACTGGCGCGCTAGCTCATTGCCGGGCGACTTGGCGATACAGATCTTCCAAACCTTCGCCTACTACTTTCCTGAGCTGGTCCCCGTATTCATGCTCTCCACGATCATCATTTGGTCTCGGTGCGTGCTGCCCTCCCCGCAACTTAATGTGTGAGACTCTCACACATGGAGCAAAATACAGGCGGCAGCAGGTCTACCGAGTGTACTACCTCAAGAAGAAACAAACAGCCAAGACAACAAAATCCAAACACAGCAAATCGACCGATGATTCATCTACGCAACTCCACACCTTCAGTAGCAGTCAAGAGGCGATCGAAGAAGGCCGCCAATAAAGGAGGAGTGTTGGCCCGTTCGGCAGCAAAAGAAGCCACCCAGTCGACAAAAACCATTTGTGTGTGCTTGGATATAACCAGCTTCAAAACCTCCTAATTCTTGAGAATTAACCGGGAATAAAACGGACTTTTACGGCATTATTTTTTGGTATTTAGAGGGGAGGCGCAGCTGGGACCGCACCAGTCTTCCGCACAGCGTGCCTCGCCATGTCTCACCACGCGCTACTGGCGATTCAACCACCAAGTCTTGATTGATCATGTGGTACGTAGCTCACCGCCTTTTGTGCGCTCGCTTGGTCGTGTAAATGATGTTCTTATACAAGCATATGTCCGAACTACAATGTTGAAAACACCATAAGCCTGATTACACTTGTTTCTTCAAGCTTGCTGTCTTTGCGTTCGTCATCGATGCAATGTCTCACTCTGTTTGCCCTTTTTGCAGTGATTAACCGGAGTCATTAATTGCGGGCGCCCCCAATTACCCCGGGGCTCATTGTCACTCAGCGCTAAGGTGCGAAACCCTCCTCCCGCGTACCCCACACATTTGATTGGCGTGATGGAAATTTCGAGCAAGGTTGCAGGGGCGTAATCATACCAAAGGCTGCGAACCGGGCGAAAGTCCCGGAGAACCCTCTCAGCTGATTGCGTCCTGATGGTCAAAATATTTGGCTCGATGTCTGATCTCTCAATTTTACACTTAAATCTACCCTCGGTGCCACCCTGTCGGCCTGTACTAATCATCTTGCAATCTCCAGCAGGTGTGCCGCTCAAGAAATAAGAAACCGCTCGGAGCCGTTCAATCGCCGCTTCATGCTGGCACAGTAGGTATGCTTCTTGCGCTCGCTTTCCTCCGTTAGGTGTTGATATGATTATTTCCATACTTCGACGGTATATGAACGTGCAAAGCACTGTTATGCTTTTATCAAGTATTATGATCGACACGCCGGGACTGCTTTATTATCTCGTTCGCCTACCTCTTGCTCGTTCTCACAAGCATGCACTTGCCACAGGCAGCGCGGCTCAGAGCCCGGAACAGGGCAACCTCCGACAGGAGCTCGTGCCACTGAGTTTGCACAACGGAACCGCGTAAGGTGTGTGGCAGCAATCACTTCTCCCCCCTGTTGTGCGAAGTGATGTTCAATATCTGTCAATCCACTGAATTACACTATGTTGTAATCTTTTTCAATCCATTTCCTGATCTCCCTACGTTTCAACGTGCCTGCCCACCGTGTCCCTCCTCAAGCTGAACGTTCCTTCCCATCTCAGGTCTCGGCGCACTCGTGGGTTCGACCGGCACCACTGCTCCGCTTGGGCACCGCCACCACAAGTAGCGCAGGTGCAATAAAGATGTTTACTTTCACCACCATCTTGTTTTGTTGTGTCATCGACGTCTCTCTCCGAGGTTCGGGAAAGAAAGAAGGAAAAGCAGCGCAAGGGGCATAAGCACAAAAGATGGAGGAGAACGGACAAGAGGCGTCGCATGTGCTGCGACTCGCGGCACTCAACCTGCAGCTGGAGAAGGAGAGAAAGGAGGGGAACAGCACAAGGAAGAAGAACGTCATCCTGGCCGCCTCTGGCAGCGTGGCCTCCATCAAAGTGCTACTCCTCGTGCAGCAGCTCAGCGTCTTCGCCAACGTACTACCCACAATTTATTTATTTTTCTATTAAATCAAAAAAATTATCAAAATACATAAAATAATATCAAATTAACAAGCGTTGTGCCCTTCATGAATAGGTAATTGTCGTGCCCACGCCGGCCTCGCGACACTTCCTCCCCGTGGACGAGATCCGAAAGGTGGAGGGTGCTGATGTCTACCTCGATGAGGAGGAGTGGGCTTCGTGGAAGCACCTCAAGGATCCCGTGCTTCATATCGAGGTACGACTGACCCCCTATTTCCTTTATCACGCACTCTCTGCGCCACCAACTGATTCGCACCACCCCACGTGAAGCTGCGACGATGGGCCGACTTGATCGTGATTGCGCCGCTCTCTGCCAACACGCTAGCCAAGCTCGCCAACGGAATGTCAGACAACCTCCTCGTATGGGGCCTTCCCTTGCCTCCTGCGCGCCGGTGCACGCTCATTCATTCACCCAACCCAATCAGACGTGTGTGGCGCGGGCCTGGGACTTCCGGAACCCCTTCTTGGTCGCTCCGGCCATGAACACGATGATGTGGGACCACCCCTTCACCGCCAGGTGCCTGCCGCTGCCCCTTCCCTCTTCGCCAAACACCACCCTTGCGGCCATTTCCCGCTTACCGCCTTTATGGCACTTATCGCTCCTTCCAGACATCTCGGGGAGTTGAGGGGCCTGGGTGTACAGGTCATCGACCCCATCGCGAAGCTGCTGGCCTGCGGCGATCTGGGTACCACTCACTCTCCGCTCTCTTTGTTCATCTCATCGTCGCAGCGCATCATCCTCTTCCACCGCAGAAAACTGCATTTGTTGACACAACCACACGCAGGGGTGGGCGCGATGGCCGAAGTGCCCACCATCGTGCAGGCCGTCAAGGAACGACTGACCTGACCCAGCGTGGTGTTGCCTTTGCGCGATTGGCCAACTCCTTCAGCCAAAAAACAAATAACTTAAAAATGTTTTTGCTTTCCTGATTTTTGATTCAACCAAGATGAGCACCGGCAGCGAGCCGCAGCGGCTGTACGATAGATGCATTGACGACGTGTTGGGCCACCTGCTGGAGCTCCAAGAAGACGAAGAAGAAGGCGACCAGCCCCAGCTCCGACCCGAGGACGTACAGCGGCTACCGCCAGACATTACCAACGACCTCTTGCACCGCCTCCTCTCAGCCTCGACTCTGCCCCGGCGCAAGGCCGCCCCTGTCAGCCGCCAGCCCCTGCCCCCGGGCGCACTGCATGAGGAGCGGGCCAAGCGGGTGAACGACGAGCTGCTGGCCCTCCTGGTGTCGCCCCACCTCACCCACCTGCGCCTCCGCATGTGCATACGCGTAACCGACCTCTCCTTCCAGCGCCTCTTCGCCCCCGGTGCGTTCACCGATTCTACGAATATTATTTTAAATACTTTTTATTTGATTAATATTTTATTTATTTAAATCAGTTATCATTTACCCTCTAAATGGAGCGCAGGGGTGGGCCAGGCGTCGTTTGCTCTGCGGGAGGTGCAGCTCGACACCTGCTGGGGCCTCACCGACAACGCGCTCCACACCCTGGCCAAGGCACGCATCGTGGCCAGCGCGTTTTTTTTTCTTTCTGACTTCGCTTCCCCCGCTGCGTCACGTGTGCGCGGGAGTGGTGACCGATGCTGATGCACCGGGCACACCACAGGGATGCCCGTCGCTTACCCGGCTGGAGCTCATCGGCGGCCCGCGGTTCACCAGCAACGCCCTGGACTGGCCGCACCGTACGCATCCACACGTGTGCTCTGATGTCGATCGAGAGAATGCACTCACCAGCATGAGCGCCATGACCACCACCGTCACCGCCATCGCGTACACACAGTGACGAGCCTGCAGATGCTGTTGATCAAGGCGTGCCCGGGCATCTCGGACAGTGCGTTCAGCTACCTGGCGGACCACCCCTCCACCTCGCTGCGCGTCCTCAGCATTCTATCCCAGAAGGACAGTCGGCCGGGCAACGCCTTCCTCGCCCAGCTCGCCAAGGTCCTTTATTTATATATTTCTTATATTTTTGTTTAAGACAAATATTTAATATTTGAATATTTTATATATCATGACCGAAAAGAGATTATGAATTTGACTCGCGGTGTGCAGATGTTCCCCAACCTTGAGGAGCTGCAGCTGGTCAGGTCCTTCGACCCGCCCGTCCAGGGCGTCGCGCCGCTTCAGCCGGGCCAGTTTGGGCGCCTGCGCGCGCTGAGCCTCGGCGACGAGTCGGTTTCACCCATCTGGGGAGCGCGGGTGAACGAAGGCTACCTGGAGGCACTGCTCGACATGCTGCCCCAGCTCGAGGCCCTGCACTGCTGGCGGATCTACGACGTCGCGCGGCTCACCAACGCCCAGGCGGCGCGGCACCTCAAAGTGCTCATCACCGCTACCACCGAGAACAGTCACTTCTTTCTCCTCAAATCGGCGCTACAGCGCACGGCCGCCACGCTGCAGGTCCTCTCCGTGCCCACTTCGACCCGCAGCGAAGCCTACTACAACGAGGTCGGATTCGTCCCTCTTTCGGATAGGGACCGCAGCGATCTGATTGCGCTTCTGGCGCTCGGCCTGCCCAAACTGCGGTTCCTGCGGTTCCCGACCGGTCGGGTGAGCGATCTCACCCAGTTCCTCACCGACCTCCAAAAGTCGAGGTACGGTGTGCGTGTGTGTGTGCCGTGTATGTCTCTAGTGTGGTCTGGTTCTGACTGCATGGTGATACAGTGGCCCGTCCCAGATGGAGCTGCACACCTTGCAGATCGCCAGCTTGGACAACCTGAGGGAAATGACCGCGGAGGCGGTGGATGAGACAATCTTCCGCCGCCTGCCTTCATCCATCCGCGTTGTTGACCTCAGGTGCTACTTTGGCATGACACAGCTGGAACCCGTGTACAACAAGCTGCGCGCCAAGTACCCCCACCTGGTGGGTCCCCAGACCTTCCTCTGGTCCCTCCACTCATCACTCCATGACTTCGGCTACCACATAGGTTAGATTAAATCTGTGTCCTCCTGCGCAACAAAAACACACAGCGAGGCGAAGCAAGAGCCTATGTGCCGAGCTTGGCCTCTTCCTTCACTCCTCTTCCCCACCGCCTGTGGATCACATCATGCTGATGGCCATAAAGGCGTTCAGATACCATGCTTCAACGTGATCGTTCCTGAGCGCTTGTATGTTCGTTAGGGAGGCGGCATGCCATCAGGGCCGGTTAGCTTAGTTGGTAGAGCGTGGTGCTAATAACGCCAAGGTCGTGGGTTCGATCCCCACACTGGCCATTCTTTTTGCCAGCGCTCACTGCAACGGTGATCGTTCTTAACGATTGCTTACAGGTCGTGGATTCACACCACAGCATTGTGGAGAACAGCATCAGAAGATCTGTACAATTTTATCTGTTATCATAAACAATCACAAATAACTGGTTCTCCAACCTCTGGCAGCCTTGTTTCTCTGTTTCATGCTGTGCTATTGCCTTGTTGTGTGGCAAGAGGAGGTCTTTGTTGTTGTTTTAGTTCATTACAGGACAGACCTCAACTGAGTCTTTTTCTCCACATCTGGAGCCTGGCTAATGCATGGGGGTAGATATCATAATAATGGTAAAAGTGCTCTTCCTCAACAGGCAAGTGGCGCCTCATGGTGTAGTTGGCAGCATATAGGTTTCTGGTACCTGGGACCCCAGTTCAAATCTGGGTGGGGCGATATCTTTTCTCTTTTTTGGCCGAATCTCTGAAGAATGCCATCAACAGTGGTCGTGTTCGTATCGGCAGGCGGGGGAGTGGAATCGCTGCTGGCCTCAGTGCCCTTCTGCATCGTGGCCTTGCTCTCCTTGGTGATGAGCAAGACGTAGATATCGGCTGTGAGGCTGGTGAGTTCCTCGGGCGGAACGGCGTTGCTTGTTCGCGCCAGCAGGTGAGTTAACAACACGATAGCAAACGAGCAAAAGTACTTAGCAGAGGATGGTTTCGATCCATCGACCTGTGGGTTATGGGCCCACCACGCTTCCACTGCGCCACTCTGCTTTGCCTTCATCATCCAACGATTGTTATAGCGTGAGTAGAAAAGGTGAAAAATCACCATCGGGTGCCTTCTTGGATTCTTCCCAGACCCACGCCCATAACTTGGGGCGCGACATCAGCAGCCCTCCAACATGGGGCCTGGCAGCTGAATGCCAGCGGTGGAGGTGCTCTCATGCTTACCGTGGGGAGACTTCGGCTGCAGGTCCTATCCTCTCCAAAAGGGGCGTTCCAGGTTCGATTCCTGGCGGTATCTTCCCTGGTACCGTGGTGTAGTGGTAACACGCCTTTGGACCTGCAGCCATCCGCTCCTGGAGCAATCACTCGCAGACAAGCTTCAGGATCGAAATGCTCTCGCACAAAGCTCCATCACCCCTTTTTACAACCAACCAGTTTGGAATGAGATGTTTCTTGATGAGTCGATCTGCGCCACTTGACCTTTGTGTCTTGCCCCTGTTCTCCAGCTGGATATCCCAGGTAGGTACGAGAGGACTCAGCTGTTTATTTACACGCAACATTCGAGTACGAGGGAATAGGAAGAAAGGCACGAGTGGCCGCACAGGGCACGCGAAGAAAAATAGCACATGTTGGGGTTGGCGTCGGTCACGGAGGCGGAGCTCTGACGGACGAGTTTGAGGGCTTGTGGGTGGTTGGATTTGCTCTTTAGCTCTTGTAGACGATGAGGACGATGATGCCAACAATCAGGCCCAGGAGAATCTGTACAAGACGCCACAGAGTTGATAAGCACGAAGTCCTTAGGGAGACGTAAGAACATAGGTGAGTGCGAGAGCGCGTACGAGGCAGCAGATGGCGAGCACGATCGTCCAGAAAATGTTGCGCCTCCTTTCCATGCACTTCTGCTTCCTCGACAGACGCTGGAACATGCCACCCTGCTCCTTCAGCCTCTCGGAGGCATCAACCGTCTCTTCGAGCCTAGCGATAGAAGGGGGAAGGTCAGTACCATGAAAGCTCAATGACGCACGACCGGCCTGCCAAAACAACAAGCGCTAGGTGAGGCCAACGTACTTGCCCTGTCGCTCGAGCAGCCTGTCCAGGTTCTGGAGGGCGATGTCCTTGACCTCGTCGGCCTTCGCCTGCACGGCTCCGATCTTGTCAACGTTCTTGTAGTCCGAGAACCGATCCTGGAGGGCACCACAACGAGCAAGGGCGAGTCAGTTGATGTTCTTTGCAGATCAAGATGAGACCTCAAGAATTAGCGATCAGAATGGCCGAGAGACGTCTGCGAGGTCGTACCAGCTGAGCCTCCACAAACTTCTTGAACGCGGAAACGTTCTGTTGGTCTGCGTAACCCCTCACATCGTACTCCTGTCTGATCGTGCCGAGGAATTCGAAGCACACGCGCTGCTTTGCGGCACCCTGCTTGGCAGCCGCAAGGAACACCACACGATCCGCCACCCAGACGTCGAATCGATGTCTGCATGTATCACGGTATCGTTTAGCGCTTGGTTCTCTTAAGAATGAAAGACACGAGACGACGTAGAAGAATGGCCTAACATCTATGGCCCTCTAAAAGCGCCTTTAGAGGGCGAACAACACGTTTCTGTTACGTGGATCGGTCAAGTAAACGAGAATTTCAACTATCAAGAGAAGAGAACGAAAACGAACGAGATCGTGAAGGGCATGTGGCGGAAGTACGTACCCCTTGTCTTCGAAGCTCTTCTTGCCATCATCGCCGTTGTCGATTTTTCGCACGATGGTGCGGGCCACCTCAAGGGCGCTTCCATCACGAACCACCTCGGTTGTGCGGCCATCGTCCTCGACAATCAAAGCCAAGCTAATCGCAGTGTTCGACATGTTTTGAAGGGTTTATGCTGTGGTGGGGCTGGAAGATCGATCTCTAGCGAGGAAATCGGTGAAGAGAGTTAAATGAAATTATTGAGTCGAGTTGAGGAGATAAACTGTTCGTATCGCCGAAAAACGAACAAGGCAGATCGATAGATGAGATGTGTAGGTAGGAAGTGAAGTAGAGGAGTCTGGAATCGTTGAAGAAGCGTCAAGGAAGGCAGAGCAACCACAACGAGGGAGTTTTTATTTGTCGACCGGGTTGTTGGGGTGTGGCGGGCTTGGTCCGGCCAACTCCCCGCGAGAAGTCCCGTGAAGCGCGCGGTAGAAATTGGCCGCTGTCCAAATGGCCGTGTGAGAGCTGGAGAAGAGGCTGAACTTGCTGTGCTGAGCATGCTGCTGAATGATCTGGCGGGCTAACGGGCCACCGGAATGCCTTCAGAATCTGCGGCAGCCTGATGACCCCGAACAAGACGAAAGAGCTGTGTGTGCTTGGGCTCGTGTAGTGCCCGGCACTGCTGTGCGGTGCACGGCTTGCGGTCCACGTTGGAGTACCAGGCTTGTCCATTAACCGCATAGTACATGATGAGTGGAAGACCCAGGCCTCGAAGTGGGTGAGTTACCTTGGTTATGGTACCGCACACGAGTGTCTGCTGATAAATGATCGCATCCAAAAAATGGCAGTAGCAATCGTTGCTGTGAGCGCTGGTAAAAAGAATGGCCAGTGTGGGGATCGAACCCACGACCTTGGCGTTATTAGCACCACGCTCTACCAACTAAGCTAACCGGCCCTTGTGACATACTTGGAGGATAAAAACCATACAATAGCAACAGTGGGGGGGGGTTGTTGAAGCATTGGTGTGATTGTGGTGGGTGCAGTTCATGAGCAAACAATGAGGCAGGCGTGTTGTGGAGAATTGGTCCTCCTGTACCTTGGCTCAGTGTTGCTGACAGCAAGGATTGATGCCAGCAACACAAAGATAACATCAACAATCAATTTCAGAGCCAGCAGGACATGTCCACAGTTTAGTTTGTTGAATGTTTTACTCATACACTATGTTTCTTCTACTCCCAACAATCTGTTGCCATGGTGTGTGGGAAGGTTGATAATTAATGATGTTGGCCCCATGTAGCCAAGTGGTGGTTGTGTACTGACAGTTATCATTGGAGATATCACTTTAGAGACTTTGCTCTGCTCTCACTGGTACCAACAAGGTCCAGAGCTTCTGCAGCATCTCCTCTCTTTCCTGTCTGGTCAGGGCATGGCTTGACCTTGCATAGGAGCAAGATGGGAAGCTAGTGTCTTGGGGACCCATCAGCAAGTTCGGCCAGAAACTCTCTTTGTCTGTGGAGGCTCGCATGTTGTTATCCAGTATGATCTGCTGCTTGACTTTACCTTTATCTTTCCTTTAATCTGCAAAGTTACACATAACACCATGTGGAAGTGACTGCTGTTGGAACTGGTACAAAAATAAGATTAGGTGATCTAATGTGACCATCACATGGCCTTTGTGTGTGGCAAAAGAAGCTTTACTTATGCAACATAATGACCATGGTGCAATTGACAGGCCATGTCTGTGCCATGGTGATTAATTTTGCATGAGGTAGATGACAAAGGCAATGCTCCCCCTGTGCAACAACTCCACCCATGGACCTGCAAGCAGGCAAATACACCACACAAGGTAAGTGTGCAGAGCTACAGACAACTTCCCCTCTAGATGGGCCAATCAGGCTGGATAAAGATGGGTCCATCTTTACAATGAATTCATCACTATTGATGGTTTGAGATGCATGCCCCAAAGGGTCCTTATAAAGTATGAGGCTTTGATCCAACAAATACAAAGTGATCTGTCACTTTGAAGATGAATTGTTTGATGGGTGAGAATTGAATTCACCTGCCCCATGTACAGCAGATGGTACAACCATGAACCACAAAAAAACCTATGGTGTAAAAAGATGATAGTGCAAACTGAATCTTCAACATTGAAGTTATACAAGAGATATCTAATAAATCCATCTCCCTATTTTATGAGTGGCAGGCTGCATGTGCGTGCCACCACCCACCTACCAATAAAAACCAAGTGTTCATGACCAGCCGTATAAGCCTTTTTGGTGTAAACTGGGTAAAAAAATGCTGCCACACCAAAAATGTTGTGAGATTTTGCCTTCTTGCCAATGTTAGTCAAACTTTGATGTTAACAAAAACAGTTCTTCAAAATGTTACCCTCAGTATTTCAGCTGATGGCAAGCTTGTGCAAAACCAAGAACATGACCATCAAAAACACTCTCAGCAAAATCAATTTTTTTATCTGAACAGTGGCACAAATCACAATATATGTAAATAATTCTGCATTTATTGATGCCAAATGAGGCTCCCCCAAATGACTGTGACTTGCCATTGCAGCTTCAATATTTCCACAGTCATTGTTTCACTTGACAGAGGTTTGGTAGTGCAGAAGAGATGTCCCTAGCTTCCTGAGCACACTGGTACATGTTTGAACCCACCTCATTCAGACTTATTTATGTGAACAGAATATTATCTTGTCATTATTTGAGGTCACATTTTCTTTTTCCTCTGGTTAATTAATAACATTTTTTTTAAGAAATCTATGGGATGAGAACACACTAGCTCAGGGCTGCTGCTGTTGGTGGGGCGCCCAGGCAATGAGCACGCAGTCTTGTTCATGGCCTTGACTGGACACATGGCCCTTGGCCTGGCCATTGCCTGTTTCATCTACATCTACTTCAATGCTTGGTGACACATCTTTCTGCAGCCCCTCTGGCTCTACTCTCCCCCTTCTCCATCTGCTTCCCCATCTTCTGCTTCACTCTTCCCTGCAGATGAAGATGCATCCTTGGAACTAGACTCTGAGCCCTCTCCAATCTTGGCTGTCTATCCATCTTGCTCCTTGCAGCACTCCACTTCCTGTTGGCAATGTTCTGGTGGACCTATTACCTCACTTCCACTGTTGGCCCTGGCTCTGTGCCCAAGGACTGGGTACTGATATTTATGTTATTCATTTTATTATTCATTTTATAATCTATTTTGATTGATAACTTAAATTCCTGATTGCACAGAGCACAGACCTAGAGGACACACATGCTGGCTGACAAGTGCTGTGGTGCTCCAAGTGCAGCACCTTCTGGCTGGAGAGGGTGCATCACTGCAAGTTCTGCCAGAGGTACTGTCACAATTCCTCTTGTTGTTGTTCTTCCTCAACTCAATCCAACAGTGGTGTACACTTTTCTGCAGGTGTGTACTGATGATGGATCACCATTGTACATCCCTCCTCTTCTACAATCTTAATCATTTCACAAAGTGGTGGTTTGGCTTCTGATGTCTGTGTAATGTACAAGGCCCATAGATTCAGACATGTGTGGGGTATCACAACACCAAGTACTTCCTCTTGTAGGAGTACAATTGCTATGACTTGGGCATGATGGCAAATATCCAGTTTGCTTGCCTGGTTGTCCCTTGCCTTTTTGCACTGGTGCTCTGCTGACATGAGGTGTCTCCCTGTGCTGCCAGATACTTCTTGGGAGACAGTGTGTGGATGTGGTTTTGGCTGACACCTCCATGAGGCCATGGCTTCTCCTTCCCCTCAAACCACCATGAGCAATTGGACAACTCCTACAACATGCCCAGTGAATCATACAACCTGCAACAGCGATGAGCTCACTGTTCAAGCAAGAGATTGTAACAACAGTGAAACTATAAATGCTTCTGTTACACAACATCACCTACAGTTTTCTACATGCTCGCGCACAGGCAAGCCGGGCGGCCAGTTGCCACGTTCAGAATAAATGTCGACGATATGGAATGCAAAGCATTCCCTGGTTTTTCCTCTTCCTGGCCTTCTCCGCCCCCCTCCCAACGGCCGGAGAAGAAAGCTCGGAGGTGGCTGGTATTTCTCTTTCCTCACCTCCGTGCGCAGACGACCACACTCCGTCGGCGGCCTCCTTCCTCCTTCAATTTCAGATCTCTAATCACACATAGAATGAGCTTCTCTCCTCGCGGTGGTCGCGGTGGTGGCTTCTCCCCGCGTGGTCGCGGTGGCGATCGTGGCGGCCGTGGTGGCGGTCGCGGAGGATTCGGCGGCGGCGGTCGCGGCGGTGGACGTGGCGGCAGCCGTGGTGCCCCCAGGGGCCGCGGTGGTCGCGGAGGCGGACGCGGTGGAGCTGGTGGCATGAGGGGCGGCAAGAAGGTCGTCATCGAGAAGCACAGACTCGACGGCGTGTTCATCGCCCGAGGCAAGGAGGACGCTCTTTGCACGCGCAACTTGGTCCCCGGAGACTCCGTATACGGAGAGAAGCGCATTTCTGTCGATGTACGTGGCTTGTGTCCTCCCTCCTCCTTCATTTTCAGTGTTCTATCTCTCCGCGACACGAAATCGTGTAAATTGCCCCCCCCCCCAAGCCGGACAGTGAATTAATCGCGCGCCTCTTTCATACGACACTTTAGGAGGTCGACGGATCGAAGGTGGAGTACAGGGTGTGGAATCCTTTCCGCTCTAAGCTTGCCGCTGCCATCATTGGTGGTGTTGAGAACGTGTGGGTCAAGCCTGGCGCCCGCGTCCTCTACCTCGGTGCCGCCTCCGGTACCTCCGTGTCGCACGTCTCCGACATGGTCGGACCTGTACGTGCTCCCTCCATCATCATTCACAACACAAATCTCCTACGATTTCATCTTGCGCTCATTTTGTGCCCTTTGTCCAAATGTACAGCAAGGAATGGTGTACGCTGTTGAATTCTCCCACCGCTCGGGCCGAGATCTCATCAACGTCGCCAAGAAGAGGACCAACGTGGTCCCCATCGTCGAGGATGCCCGTTATCCCCTTAAGTACCGAATGCTCGTCGGAATGGTCGACGTCGTCTTTGCCGACGTTGCCCAGCCCGATCAGGCCCGTATCGTGGCCATCAACGCCCACCAGTTCCTCAAGAACGGCGGCCACTTCGTCATCTCCATCAAGGCCAACTGTATCGATTCCACGGCCGCCCCCGAGGCTGTCTTCGCCAAGGAGGTGCAGAAGCTCAGGCAGGAGAACTTCAAGCCCATGGAGCAGATCACGCTCGAGCCCTACGAGAGGGATCACGCCGTCGTCGTGGGTGTCTACAGACCCGAGGCAAAGGCCTAAGCTTGTTTAGTTCACATCATCTGGCGCGGGAGGGGAAACAAAAGCCGATCATAAACCAAAAACATTGAAAAAACTGAAACTTTCGTTCATCCTGCACATGCATTCTTCGCCAAGGAAAGCGAAGGGGCAACGCATCATTTGATGCGTCGATTTTGGTTCTTGATTTTTTTTTTTGAGTGATTACTTGAAAGAAACGAAAAAGAAAAGTAAATCGCCAGACTTCAGCCTGAACCAAGATGCAGAAAGAAGAGCGGAAATGGGCGTTTGATTTGTCTAAGGACAAGTACCAGACGAGGCGAGAAGTGAGCCTCTCCACTTCTTCATCGACATCATCTTCGGGACAAATCATCGCCCCCCTGGGCTACAGAAGCGACGTGCAAGTCTCGAGCGAGACGGGCAGCCGCACTGGCGCAGGCAAGGGCAATGCCCCTGCCGCGCCCAACATGAAGGAGCTTCTCAAGAAGGTCCATCTCCTCCCACGCTTTTCTTACCGGCAGATTCGCAAATCAATGGACAAGTGCTGATAGTGCCTCTCTCAGAAAGCATGGGAGGCGGCCTATGCGCCTGGGCGCAGCATCTTTATGACTCTGTTCATGATGTGGATGACCGGCAGCGGCGTTAACATCTTCAACATCATGATCACCCTCTACACCGTTGCGAACCCGCTGAAGGCGATCGTGTCCGTGCGATCCGGTGCGTGCTTCCTCACTCGCGGAGCGCACATAGCCTCTTTGCGCTTTCGTCTCACCCCAACTCAACCACCGCCAACCGCAATCGCAACGCTACGCACGCAGAGTTTGCGCGCTTCGCCGAGTTGGGTAGCGAGCTGTTGCTGCCCCAGCTCGTCTTCGTAGCGATCAATCTCCTCACTTTCGGTCTGGGCGCCTACAAGGCCTACAACCTGGGCTTGCTGCCGACCGATGCCGATTGGGCGATGGGCCTCAGCCCCAAGCAGGTACCATTCGCCCGGCGCCGTCCATTCGTGTGTTGTATCTACCGTAGATGTACCCATATGGACGTTACATACTCTCTCATTAACCCCTCTTCTCTTCCAGGTGTTGGACTTCTCGGGGGGTGGCTTCACCTACTAGCATCAGCATTCCCACCCTGCTGCGTTGCCTGTGTGTCTTCTGTGCGCTATTTATTACATCCATCCCGTCACTGCGGGTTGATAAAGCATCACCACCTTCCTTTCCTTCTACGTCCTCAACTCAGTCGGGACAGAGCTCAGAGACGAGCCCGTCCTGGTGGGTTGTCCCTTCGCGTTTGGCCGGAGTCCGCGGTGCACCCGCCCAATCGCCTCCAACCGGAAAGGCCCATTGCCGGGTCGATCCCCTTCGAAGAGTGCCATTGGCACTAAGTCCCTTTTTCCCTTTTTTCATTTGATTTGTTTTTGATTATTCGTTTCCGTCGGCAAAGGAAGAATGAAGGGGACGGCGCTTTCGTTCTTCTTTGTCGTAGTCGTCGTACTGGCGAGCCTGGGCTTGGCTTCAGGTACCCCCCCCCCGCCCTTTCTCC
>CACVKS010000389.1:0-18433 GCA_902749335.1 Acanthamoeba triangularis
CACCACCACCATCACCACCACCAYCACCACCACCACCAYCACCRCCACCATCACCACCACCACCATCACCACCACCACCACGCGTGCATGTGCGGGCAGAACCAGCAGTATGACGGACAACACGCTGACGCGCGATCTACACACATTCGAGAAGCTGGACGACCTCGATCATCGCATCGCCAAGGAGCGCGAGCAGGGCAGCTTCCCGCCCTCCGCCGTAGACAAGAAGCCCCGCAGTGGCGGCGACAGAGACGGCGACGATGACATGCGCTCGGCCGATTTCGCCTCGGTCGAGCAGGCGGCGTGGCCGATCACGCGGATGCTGGAGGAGACCACCATCAACCGGGTCATCGGCGACTACCAGAAGGGCGTCAGGCTGGTCAAGGAGGACACCAAGCTCTCCGACGCGTTGAGGTACCACCACTCATTCCTCCCCGCCGCATCCCTCGCCTCTCTACTCCTCCTTTTGGTACCCATCTGCACCACCTGCGCACCACTCGACCATCTCGCGCCGAACACTATGCGAACATGACACTGTCGACAGCGAGGCTCGTCCTCAGGAACGTCGTCCCTTCACCAGCTCACCCACCTCATCGACAGCACCCGACCCACCTCGACATGCACGTCAGTCATGGCACACACGGCACACACGACAAACACGCACAACACGATTACACCACGATCCATACGACACACACCACGACACGACACACATGCCACACACACACACACACACACTCACCCTCACGACACACACACTCACGACACACACACTCACACCCTCACGACACACACACCACACCCTCACGACACAAACACTCACACACCCTCACGACATACACACCACACCCTCGCGACACACACACATACACACTCACGACACACACCCCTACGACATCACACTCACGACACACACACACCACACTCACGACACAAACACACCACCCTCCGACACACACACACTCACGACACACCCACTTACACACCCCCTCACGACACACACCCTTACGCACACTCACGACAACACACACACACTCACGGCAACAACACACACACACACACACACACACTCACTCACGACAACACACTCACTCACGACACACCCACTTACACACCCCCTCACGACACACACCCTCACGCAAACGCACACGCGACACACTCAACCACGACAAGCCCACTACACTCTCACCCCGAAACACCCACACGCTGCACCCACATCACATTGCACACCACGGCATCCTACATCCATGGCATACTCCGGAACACAGCACAAAACTTCATGACACAACAACACTCTCAGATTCACAATACACTCCACACTTCCTCCAACTCAACTCTACCTTCACTAACACTGCTCGCCGCTCTCCCCTGCGAACCTCAGTCCTAACGTCATACAACTGTGTGCATTCAAGGACCGCATACTAACAGCTGTGTGTGTTGTGTGTCGTGATCTCCACCCGAAGCATTCTAGCGCAGGAGCGCATGCTCTCTCTGCCGGTGCAGGCCAAGGACTCGGTCGACGTCATCGGCTTCGTGGACGTCCTCGACGTGCTCACTCACATCGTGCGCCTCTGCTCCGAGGGCAAGACCCATCCCGAAGCCGACGAAGCCTTCGAGTGCGCCCTCCCACCACCAACCAACCCACTCATCAGCAGACCATTCCTAGCATTCCTGACTCTCCGCCTCACCACAGGAATACCATTATGATGTACCAGAAGGGCTTCAACTTTGCCAGCACCCCAGTGAGCGCCATAATCGGTAAAGCTATATTATTATAATTATTCTATTTTTATTTTATTATTAACAAAGGCTGCGCGTTTTGTGCAGATTCATCGTCGCGGGACCCGCTCGTGCCGGTGTATGGGCACGGCACGCTGGCCCAACTCATAGAGGAAGCCTTCGCGCGAGGCGTACACAGAGTGCCAGTCTACAACCGAGCCAGTACAGTCGTCACCAACATCATCAGCCAGTCCGGTACCACACCCGCATCACCGCACACCCACCACTGCGGGCCACAACTGATGGGGGAGACGCGGGCAGACATTATCAAGTTCATCATGGACAAAATGGACCAGGCCGGCAACCCGGAGGCGGTGCTGGGCTCGCTCATGGGCAAGACGGTCGACGAACTGCGGCTGGGCACCAAGCCCGTCGTTTCCATGAGCGACGACCTGCCGGCCTTTAAGGCCCTCCAACTGGTGCGCGGCCCGCAACAACCCTGGTTTTTAGTTTCATTACTCACGGAGCGACTGACGTCGGCGCAGATGGTGAGGAATCGGGTGAGCGCGGTGGCGGTGGTGGACAAGGTGGGAGAGCTGATGGCCGACTTCTCCGCAACTGAAGTGCGCGGGCTCAGCGTTGACAATTTCCCGTACGACACGACACGACCAACGACACGACACACGCAATGAGACTGAAACATTGTGGGGGGCGGACTGGTACCAGATCCCTGCGCAAGCCCGTGGTCACGTTCCTCGAGCAGTCGCGAAGTCGCATAGGCCGAGCCGAGTGCTACCCGTTCTCGACGCCCATCATCTGCACCGGCGATACGCCCATTGAGACCGTCTTCCTCAAGCTGCACATGCACGGCCTCCACCGACTCTGGATCGGTACACCAAACGGCTTTGCACTTGCTCCACCCCCTGACCTGGCATTCACACTAAACGTGTATGGTGCGTGTGTCGTGCGTGTTTGTGCAGTTGATGAGATGGCGAGGCCGCTTGGCGTGATAACGTTGACCGACATTATGCGTCTCCTGTTGCCGCCGCAGGAGCCACTGGCCAGCACCCCTTTGAACATGTAAGCCGGGAAGCCAGAAAAAGAAGAAACTCTTTATTCTATTGCACTCACGTCTCGTCGTATGGCGCCTTACACACAGCCCAAAGGAAAAGGAAAAGAGGATACGGCACGGTGGATTCCCGGGTGGTCGCCCACCCCAGTACTAACACCGCCTGGCGCAGCTTAACTTCGCTGTTCGGATGGGAAGCGGTGCTTTCTGCGCAGTATGGCCGTATCCGTCAGTTCATGACACATCAGTACGACCTCCTCCTTCGTCCATCTAACGCCAATAGGAAGCTCTGGTCGGGTGATAAATTTTTGGTTGGCTTCTAGAGATTGGCTCGAAGGGCAAATCTCTGCGCATTCACTCCCGAGAGGTTGCACAACCACTTAATGGATGTAATTGGGCGAAGTCGCCGCCGGCTGCGCCTGTTGGGCGATCAACACAATGAATTGTGACAACTGCAGGCGATTGGTTGTACAGGTGAGCCTCCACTTCCCATTGGCCTTCTCAGCTCCCGGTCGGCATATACAACGAGTGAGGCCAAACAGATATCTTTTGTCCCGCGCCTCCTACTCGACGCACACGCAACATGAAGATCGTCCTCTTCCTGCTGGCCCTCTCCCTCACCGGTTCGTACCATCAACTTTTTTACAACACATGTTGCTTGCGCTCAACCTCAAGATGGGGATCCGTTTCAACATGGATGTCTTAATAGAACCACCATCTTGCGGCAGTCCTGCCTCAGCTTTATAAGATGGAGCTTCAAGTTGCTAATCAGAAAAGAACTGTTGAATTCTGCGGCGAGCAGGAGTGCTGGGTCAGAAGTACTTTGGCGTGAATGAAGCCGCCCTGGGCTGGGGCGCCAGCGCGATCCCCGGCAAGATGGGCACCAACTTCCCGCTCATCAGCAACGCGTCGCTGGACTACTTCGCGGCCAAGGGCATGAACACCATCCGCGTGTCCATCATCTGGGAGCGCCTCCAGCCCACTCTCTACGGCGGCTTCGATGCCACCTACGTCCAGTACCTCGTAAGTCCCTTCCCTCTTCCCTGCTGAGCAACCTGGCACGCTCACCACTTTCTTCGTTCTCATAAAAATCTCAGACGGACAGCGTGAACTACATCACCAAGGCCAAGGGCATGTACTGCCTGCTCGACCTCCACAACTACCACCGCTACCGCGGCAACGTGATCGGGTCGGCCGCCGTGCCCTACGCGGCACTGACCGATGTGTGGCAGAAGCTGGCGGGGCTGTACAAGAACAACGCGCTCATGATCTGGGGCACCATGAACGAGCCATATGGCGTGGGTTACCTTGCGGCTCAGCTGGGCGCCAACGCCGCCATCAAGGGCATTCGTAATGCTGGTGCCACTGTAAGCCCCCCCCCAGCAAATGCCAATGACAACCCAACTAAATCTTACACCACAGCAATTGATCACGATCAGCGGAAACGACTACACGGCAGTCTACTCGTGGGTGGGCACCAACAGCGAGTGGATGGGTCCGGCCAACATCACCGACCCGCTCAACAACTGGGTGTACGAGATGCACCAGTACTTCGACGGCCAGGGCGGCCAGACCGTCTGCAAGCCCGATTGGTTTGTCCCCCCCCCCACACCGCAAGACGTTGGGCTTCCGCTGACATGACGACGTGTTCAGGAACGTGGACTATTACTTTGGTCCGGTCACCACTTGGGCTCGCAACAACGGAGTGTACGTTCATCTCTCCCGCCTTATTTGAATGTCCCCTAACTAATATTGCACTTCAACAGTAAGATCTTCCTGGGCGAGTTCGGCATCAACGACTCGGACCAGTGCCTCGCGCTGCTCAACAGGCTCATGACCTTCCTCACGGTCGGCTCCATCTCACGCACCCTAAAAGGGCTGTCTCACTAACTCTTAACACCGCCATCCAATCAACAATCACCACACCTACCTGCAGGCCAACACGGACGTGTGGTACGGCTGGACGTGGTGGGCCGCTGGCCCCTGGTGGGCCGAGGACTATGTCTACCTGCTCGAACCTAAGGCAGATGGCTCCGATCGCAACCGCCTCATGGCCACCCTCAAGACCTACTTCCCCAAGGCCGCCCCTAGCCCCTCTACCAGCCGCGTACCGCCCAGTCCGAGTGCGTCGACCAGCCGTGTACCTCCCAGCCCAAGCGCCTCTACAAGCCGTGTGCCGCCCAGCCCCAGCGCTTCTACTAGTCGTGTACCACCAAGCCCGAGCGCATCGACCAGCCGTGTGCCTCCCAGCCCCAGCGCTTCTACTAGTCGCGCACCGCCCAGCCCAAGCGCGTCGGTCAGCCGCGCGCCCGCCAGTCCCTCTAGAACCCCCGCGGCTTCTGGTAGCAGCGGGGCCAAGTACTATGGCGTCAACCAGGCTGCGCTGGGCTGGGGCTCCAGCGCGCTGCCCGGCCAGGCGGGCACCAACTTCCCGCTCATCAGCAACGCGTCGCTGGACTATTTCGCGGCCAAGGGCATGAACACCATCCGCGTGTCCATCATCTGGGAGCGCCTCCAGCCCACCCTCTACGGCGACT
The DNA here is from genome assembly GCA_902749335.1 of Acanthamoeba triangularis. Lineage (NCBI taxonomy): Eukaryota > Discosea > Longamoebia > Acanthamoebidae > Acanthamoeba > Acanthamoeba triangularis. The sequence goes on from CACVKS010000389.1 coordinate 5,326, forward strand.
TTGATTGGACCTACGCCAACTACCTGGTACTTTCACACATTCCTCACATCTCTCTTGTGCTGGTTGGCGGTTGATGATGACTTTATTGTGGGCGGCAGATCAACAGCGTGAACTACATCACGAACGTCAAGGGCATGTACTGCGTGATCGACCTCCACAACTACCACCGCTACCGCGGTAAGCTGCTCGGCACTTCGGACGTGCCGATCTACACCATCACCAACGTGTGGTACCGCCTGGCGGGCGTGTTCAAGAACAACCAGCGCGTCATATTCGGCACCATGAACGAGCCCTACGGTGTATCGTACGAAGAGGCCCTGCGGGGCGCAAACGCCGCCATCTCCGGCATCCGTGGTGTCGGCGCCACGGTACCTTGGCCCGCTCAATTCTCGTCCCACTAATCGTTACTGACGACACACAACAGCAATTGATCACCATCAGCGGCAGCGACTTCTCTGCGGTCAATTCGTGGGTGGGAACCAACAGCGAGTGGATGGGTCCGGCCAACGTCACCGACCCGCTCAACAACTGGGTGTATGAAATGCACCAGTTCTTCGACGGCCAGGGCGGCCAGACCGTGTGCAAGCCCGATCTCGACGTCGAGGCCGTATTCGGTCGCGTGACGCAGTGGGCTCGCTCCCTCGGCGCGTACGTCCCTTCAATCCAAGGTCGCCAACTACACACCTAACATGGTGGTGATGTGATGATGCAGTAAGGTGTTCCTGGGCGCATTCGGTATCAACGACTCGGACCAGTGCCTCCCCCTGCTTAACAGGCTCATGACCTACCTCAACGTACCTTGCACTGACCCCACATTGATTTGTTGGAGATTGATTGGCTAATGATAAACACACTCGCCAATCAAACCCGCATTTTTCAGGCCAACGCGGACGTGTGGAACGGTTGGACGTGGTGGGCTGCCGGCCCCTGGTGGGCACAGGACTACATTTACCTGCTCGAGCCCAAGGCGGATGGCACCGATCGCAACCGCCTCATGGCCACCCTCCAGAACTACTTCCCCAAAAAGGCCTAGGTTTCGGCTGTCCCAAGCCCTTCATTGTAACTTTCTACCAATACATGATGAGATTTTTGTCTCTTTTGTCCACTTCATCCTGCCGGTATGATGGGTTGCACTGAACAGGTGAGTTGGGGGCTTGAGAGATGCTGTGCAAGCTTGGTAGCCATCGCGCGGAGCAGCTGATTTCCCCCCAGGCAGCAATACGGGATCTTGTGGTACGATGTCACACTAGCCACAGTCTGTATTGTGTTAAAAGTAGCGCTTTGTTCCCTAAGCCAACGTGTGCCCGGGGTAGGAGAGCCAATATCTCAACTCCCATAAACAACAAACGATAGCATGGCGAAACACCTCCGGAGTACGTAAGCGTGAGCCGTAGGTTTTTGCAGGGCAACCACCAGGTGGCCGGGGGACGGGGGATTTTTTCAGGGCAACAAGGGCCACGAGCAAACCGTTAATTGGCGGGCACGAGCTCACAACCCCGAGAGGATGGAGCTCTCATTAAAACGTTGGGCATTGTTGTTGCGTGCTGCCACCTGGAGAGTTCTTGGATGATGGATACGGGCTCACCCCCCCTACATTTAAAAGCCACAGCTCACTCCTTGCCCCATTCACCAAACACACACTGAAGCGCCTCAGCCCAAAGCACCCAGCCTCACTCTTCTACCACACAACTTTTCACTATGAGGCTCCCCACTCTCCGCCGCAGCAGCAACTCCTACATCAAGGTTGAGGCTATGCCGGCCACGGTGGACGACAACAGCAACGATCCCTCTGAGAAAGCCCTCAGCAAGTGGCAGCAGAAGCTCAACGCCGAGAAGACGGACGAGGAGGAGCTGCCCTTCGCCAAGGGGACGACTACCGCCCGGGGCTCCGTACGGTCCCCGCGAGCCCTCATCGCCGAGCGGGGCATCAAGAAGCACCGGGACAGCGCCCAGGCGTCGGCCATGGAGGCCTTTTACACTACCAACCCCGACGTGTTGAGCCACTGAGCACCACGACACGCGATCTCTCCATTGCACATAGCCTCCGTCGCACCGTTGGTCCCGATATCAGGCACCGACTCGACTCTTGTAACCATAATTAATTGTAATAAATTCACAAACCATAACTAAAAATCAAATAGTTCCTTTTTTGATGTTTTAAGAACAAATAAATAATTTAAGTTATTCGCTCACGAGTGCAGCGCAGTCCAGCAGGCCACCACGTCGGCGCAGTGATCGCACACGCGCTCGGCAGCTGCCTTGGCCGGCGACTTGCCCGGCGACGAGGGCGAGGAGGTGATGGCGGGCGACGAGGGCGACGCTGAATCCGTGGCCCGGCTGGGCAACACCGTTCGGTGGCGGCTGCACCGATTGCACGTCACCCGACCGCATCGCCGACAGTGGTGTCGCTGTTCGACCACAACATCAACAACAATAGTATTAGCTGCCTGACACCACCGCACGCACACAACACACGACACACGACACACGCCGCACACGGATAAATGGGGGGTTGAAGGGACGCACTCGCTTGGTGACGGAGAAGCTGGTGGAGCAGAGCATGCAGGCCGAGGCGGCGGTGTCGGGCAGCCAGGGGAGCATGGGGAGGAGCCCCATGCGCATCCCGATTACGGGCGCCAGCGCCAGCGGACCCTGCACGCCCTTGAAGGAGACCGAGACGGCGTCGCTCCTGCGGGCCGTGGGCTGGATGTCGAGCGACGCGACGATCTTGCGGTTGATCCGGGCGCGCTCGGCCTCCACCAGACAATTGGCTGCCCAGAGCGAGAGTCAATCATTGGATTACAGTTACGTCTCATAACACGCACGACCGCACACGACACGACACACGTACCCATGTTTTTGAAGAGGGCGTTGATGTTGAGGTTGTTGTGAGCCGAGACGGGCAGCCAGCCGTCCACCTCGCTCGAGCGGGCGTACTCTTCGGCGACCTGTCCGCGCGGGCGCAAGCTAAGCCAAAAAGAAACGACGAGAAAAGAAAAGAAGAAAAGGAGCGCACCTCGTGCGGCACAACGAACTCGGAGTCGGAGGGCAGTTGGTCAGTCTTGTTGCCCGCGAGGATGATCCGCAGCGGTGCGCCGCGCTTGATCGTCAGCGCCTGGTCCACCCAGTACTTGGCCTTTTCCTGCAGAAGTTGGTCAAACAAGTGAGATCGGGCTACACACGCGTAGTCGGGTCGTGTGTGTCGTGAGCGCGGTGTCCCGTACAAAGCTTTCGCTGGAGCACGCATCGTAGACGGCGATCACTCCGTCGGCTTCCGTTATGTACATGGGAGTGAGGTTGTCGAAGCGCGCCTGGCCGCCTGCGCGCAATCGAATCAATCAGTGATCATCGAGAAAGAGAAAGTGTGGTGGTTGATATAGAGGGCATTTGGCGCAGGCCAGGCCTAGGCGAGCCAGCGTACCCGAGTCCCAGACTTCGAGCCGCACCGTGTAGTCGTCGATCGTCACCTCTCGGTGGAAAAAGGCCGCTAACAACAACCATAATCAGAACAGCAAGAACCAATCATTGTTAGACACACGCACAGGGAAAGAAGAAAGGCGGGGGTAAAGGTACCGCCCATGGTGCACTCGCACAGAGACGAGGGTTGGCATTTGCCCGTCTTCCACATGTCGCAGATCGACGTCTTGCCCACGCAGTCGTCCCCCACCTTTTTTTTCCCACATGATCACCACCGCACACGATCAGATACGAGCCAAACGCAGCTGGGCGGCTCGGCTGGTGGTGGTACGGACCAGCACGACGCGGTAGACGAGCTCGGTCTTGCGCTGCTGGCGGAGCGGCGGAGGGGAGAGGAGCATGGCCATGCCCAGGTCGGCCGGCCGCGGTTCCTCGGCGGCCGACGCCCGCTGGCGCAGGGACAGCGGGATGGGCGACGACGTGGCCAGCGGCCCGTAGAAGTCGTCGATGTCGTGGTGGTCGCGGCGGTCGGTGGCGTCGTCGAGGTCCTCCCACGGCCGGCCGCGGGTGGACAGCGAGGCGTAGGTGGCTGATCGAGAGGGGGGAGATGATGAAGAGGAGGTAGAGGAAGAACGTGAAGATGCGAATGAAGTAGAGGATCGAGATGAAAACCGAGACTTGGAAGGGGGCGAGGAGGGGAAGTCGAGGGGAGGGGAGAGGTAGAATCGCGAGGCCTCCTCCAAATCGCGGATGAGGGCGGGCGGTAGAGAGGACGAGGGGAAGCTGGAAACAGAATCGAGGAAGGAGAAGGCGGCAGTGGATGCGATCGAAGAAGAAGAAGAATTCCTGGTCGATGTGCCCCTACCTCGCCGTTGTTGGGGGCGAGATCTCGAATTGTTGTTGCTGCTGATGAAGGGAGAGGATGAGGGCGAGAGGGCGTAGGAGTGGGCGATGATGAAGTAGACGCATTGATCGCGAAGCGAAGACGGGCTGAAGTATTCGTCATCGCCATTCGGTGACTTCGATTTCGAAGATGAAGGCGAATGAGAATTAAATCGCAAAAAATCGCGCGATTTGCGAGCGTGTGGGGGCGACAGCGCCAAGCGGGCAGCCAGGTGAGACGTGCCCACCACCGCCGCCGATGCTGATCGCGTCCGTCTGCTCGTTGCTGCAGCTGACGAGCCACCAGCATCCAGCTGCACTGCGCTGGTCGCCGACGTCGGCGTTGGCGCGAGGTCGCCTTCTTCCAGGCCCTCTTGGGCGTCCAGCATCAAAATCTCTCGCGCGCTGCGCCCGGGCGGACGTTGTTGGTTGTGTCCCCACGTCTGCTCTCGCCGTGCCACGTCCTGCATCTTGTTCGTGTACTTGGCCGAGGCTTTAGTTTGAGCTTCAGGTGGTGACTGTGAGCTACGACGCCCCGACATGATTTTCCGCCCAATCTTATTCCGGCCAATCACAGCCCTGCATTTTATTCGAAATGACCGAATCAGTGAAGCGGTGTCACCTTAATTCCAGGTATTCTGGTCCCATAATTCCATAGGACAGCCATGGAGTGCTGCTGACGTCATCAACTCAACTTAACTATCACAGCCCGTTCATTCGTCAGGCAATATCTCTTATTGCCTATTGGGCCGAGACTCCGCACAGCAACAAACAAAACTAACAAATACTCGACCCCCCACCAGTACAACCAAGAAGGAGGAGGTTGTTCTCTCTGTGTGTGCATGGAAGATGGAGAAGGTGGACGTCTCATCTAAGGTACACCTGCCCCCCTCGCTCCGTTTGATTGATTCGCCGGAGAGAAAAGGAAGTAAAGATGGTCTTTGCTTTGGGGGGGGGCTCGTACACTTTTTGTTGTTGACGTCCCCCCCCTCAAACCCAAAAACAAAGGCTTTGTTTAGATGGGCCGCCTGGGTCCTCTCCAAGAAGGGAGTCTCCTTGCAGGTACCCCCCCCCCTTTCACCTCCCTTCGCCTCCTTTTATTTTTGGCTCCACACAAATAAATATATCTCTTTATTAATCTCTCCCACCACACATAATTAAATAAATAAAAACGKTGTAGTGTTCAACTATTTATTCATTGTTTTCTATATTTATTCGTTCTTTATTCTTTTATTCTCACGACTTCCGTGGGGCAGGACGTTTCCGAATTGGGCGACGGAAACAAACTGGCCCGCCTGGTGGAGGGCGCCACCTCCAAGGTACCTCCCACGCAAGCACCACCACCACACAGACACATGAAAGCCGCCAGTGCGCAGCGTCGGGCTCACACTCGGCCCATTTATCTTCTATCACCTATGTCGCTCGGCTTCGTAGACGCTCCCAATAGGCGAAAGAAGTGGCGGAGGCGGAGGCGGCGGCGTGGCCGTGGGAGCCAAGGGCGTGCAAAACACGTTCGTGCTGTACTCCATTCTCGCATTCCTCTCCTCCGAGGGCATCCAGATTCCGCAATCCTGCTCTCCGCAAGGTGTGTTCCCGTGTGCGTGTGCGGCGGTGCGTGTGCGGTTGGTTGTGTGCGGTTGTGTGGTGACATGGCTTGATGTTATTTTGGGGGCGGGGCGACAGTGCTGGCGGCCGGCAATCACGAGCAGATCGTGGGACTCCTCAAGCGACTCGCGTGGCAGTACCTGATCATGGTCTTCGCCGCCAAGGAGACCCGGCGGGCCGCCGACGGTGGACTTATCGCGTGGGCCACCCAAAAGCTGCAGAGCCACGATCACGTCGTCAGCCACAAAACGTTCGCTTCCACGCGCGCCCGTCTTGCATTCACACCTAAACCTCACGCCAATCTTTACATGTCGTACACAACAGGCTGTATAATGGCGAGGTGGTGCTGGCGCTGATCGAACTAGCAACCGGCGCACACGCACTGCAATCAAACGTACGTTATTGACGCCTGCCCGCGCGATATAATGGTGAGAGAGAGTACGCTCACATTGGCTGGCTGGCTGGCACCGGGTCTCTACAGAGCTACGGTGCGCTCGACGCCGAGGCCAAAGCGAGAGTCCTCACCGAGGGCTTCGAACTCGCCCAGGAGCAGCTCGACATTCCCCAGGTCGTCGACGCCAGGTTCGACCCACCACCACCAACCACCACCACCAAAGCTCCTGCTCGCTCCTTGTCGTAGCTGCTCCTGGGACTCACAACCTCTCGGCAATGCAGCGATTTCGTCTGCCGGTCGATCGACCTCACGTCGCTCCTGATCTATCTGGCGCTTCTGCGCCGCGTCCTCGACGGCAAAACCAACTCTGAAGGTATGCCAGCCCATCGCCCACTTCAGCTGACGTCATCGTCGTCGCGTGGGCTGACGCATGTGCGGGGGGGGGGTATGCGTGTGCGGTCGACAGAAACGAATGGGGTGGCGGCGAAGGGGAAGCAGGTGGCCGTGCCGCCGCTGCAGACGGATCGAGTGGAGAACAATATGGGGCCGCACGCGGCTGTGTCGCTCGGTCTGCAGCAGAGGCAGAGTACCCCGCGCGAGATCGCCGAAATGAAACAGAAGATGGCCGAGAAGGACCGGGAGCTCGAGGAGATGAAGCGCAAGATGGAGCAGTCGAGACGAGAAGCCGAAGAGGAAATGCGACGGTAAGCTTCACATTTATTATTTATTTGTTATTAAATTATAACAATTAAGTCAGATATACTAATGTTGTTGTTCACCTTTTTCCCCCCAAGGTTGGTGGAGGAGATCAAGGCGATGAAGGAGAAGGAGAAGCTGTCGTCCACCAACAGCTCCATCCGCAGTGTCAGCGACCTGGCCCGATCCACATCATCGGGTACGCGCACTTGTGTGTGTGTTGCGTGTGCGGCCCGGTCGATCTTCTGCTGACGTGTCGTGGTCGACACACTATCAAATCAGATGGCGAAGAAGAGGGCGCAGCGTCCGCCGGGGAGTCGTCATCGCCGCCTTCGTCGCCCGAGCCGCCGCGGCCGGTTAGGCCCGACCGCAAGGCCTCCGGCACCTCTCAGCGCAAGATCAGCCCCTCGCCCCTCGCCACTTCGTCGTCGTCCGCCACGCCCTCGTCGCCCTCGGCTTCGCTCCGGTCTTCGCTCTCCTCGCGTCCCTCCCTGCCCCACCACCACCACGCATCATCGTCGGCCTCGTCGTCTCCCTCGTCATCGCCCTATTCGTCGCCTGCCACGTCATCATCCGCCAATCCCCTGCGAGCCTCGCCGCCCAAGTCCGGCGCCGCTCTGCCCCTGCCCCCGCTCGAGCTTCAGATCGAGAAGATCGCCTCTGCAGCCGAGCCCGGCCTAGTGGTGGCGGGGGGCAACCACGGCGCGCTGCCAACGTCGCCCACGGCCGGGCCGGCGAAGGGCGCCTACGCCCGCCAGCAGCAACAGCAGCAGTTGGCCGGCGGGAAGAAGAGCAGCAAGATGCTGGACAACTTCATCGGGCACTTTGAGCGCGAGATGGAGTTCTACGAGCAGGAGAAGGCCCAGCAACAGCAAAAGCAACAGCAGGCTGCCGCAGTCCAGAACCAGGAGCAGCAGGAGGCCGAGGTGGAAGAGGGCGAGGAGGAGGAAGAGGAGGAGGCGATCGCGCGGGAGCGGAAGGCGAATGAGGAGGAGATGGCGCGGCTCAAGCGGGAAGTGGAAGCGCAGCTGGCCGAGCTCGAGATGGAGGCCCAGCTGGGCGACAACAACGGCCAGCCCGCGACCAGCGAGAATGCGAGGAATGCGCGCAGCAGCAGTACCACCAGCGGCAGCAGCAACGGTACCGGCAAGTCGCCGGCCTCGTCCCCGCAGAGCAGCGGCAGCAGCTACGCTGTGGCCACGCCGTCGTCTCCGTCAGCCCAGTCCAGGGCCGACCAGAAGGGGAAGCAGAAGCAGATGACCATGCGCGAACTGGTCCCCAAGCTGTGCACCGACCAGGCCAAGACCCCGGTACCTCTTCCTCACCTCTTTCATGGCGGCGCCGCCTTTGGTTAAGGTGACAGTTGCGGTTAAGATGGCGGCTGACGATCGCTGGGCGGGCCGCAGCCGATGGATTTCATGAGCCCGAGGACGGCGGAGGAGATCTACACGAAGATCCCGTCGTGCTATCCGCTGGGCGACGACGACGGTGACGCCGACATGCTCCTCGACACCATCCTCATGCAGATCGATCTCGATCGCAAGAAGGGCCAATTGAGCCCTCGCGACAAGGTATACGCACCACCGCACACACACACACGAGACACACACACACACGACCTAAGGCCGTGAGTAGGAGGACTACGAGGACTACATGCGCGAGAAGCGGATGGTGGACAAGCGCAAGCAGCACCTGCTCGACGAGGGCCTCTCCGCGGCTTTCCCGCCCTCGCCCGAGGAATTGCGGCGGCGCGACGCCGGCCCCATGAAGATGGCCACCCCCACCTCCAGCTCCGACGACATCATCGGTTCGTCCCCGCGCGTGTCGTGTCGTGTCGTGAGTCGTGCGGTGGTGCGGTGGTGTGTCGTGTTGTGCGGCTGACATGATTTTGTGTCGACGCAGCGACAGCGGCGGGCGTGCTGCGGCAACGCTCGCACTCGAGCTTTTCGTCGACCGAATCGCCGACGACCCGATCGCGAGCCAACACGTACCACATCTCCGAGCTGGTGCTCGAGGACGACTACGACCACCAGTACCACCACGGCGACGTGGCGGGGCGCCCCCGAGAAAGCCCGCGGGACGCCGATCACCCCACGCCTGCCGCCGCTGTCGCTGGCGACAAAGACACGAAAAAGAAGGAGAAAAAGAAAGAAAAAGAAAAGAAGAAAAAGAACAACGGCGCGGCGGACGCGGCGGCGATGACGTCAGCAGCAGGCGGCGGCGGCACCGGCGGCGATGAAGTCGACGAGAAACAGGCCAAGCGGAAGAAGCGGAACAGCTTGACCAGCGCGTTCGGGAGCCTCAAGGTGAAGGGCACGAGCAGCAAGGAGAAGCGCATGTCCGGCGCGATGCGGACCACTTCGTTCTCCTCTCGCTTCCTCCCACGCTCCTCCTCTCGTAGTAGCGATGACCCCGACAAGCCGGTACCGCACACCGCACATACCGCACACACCGCACACGGATGGCTCATAGTTGAGATTCCTTTCTTAAGGGGTCGCCGTCGGCGTCGCCAAAGACGCCGAAGATGCCGAAGGAGCCGAAGAAGGAGCGCAGCTGGCGCGACCTGCGCAGCTCGTTCTCGTTCTCGTCGGGCTCGAAGGGCAAGGTCAGCAAGTCGGCCGGCGGCAAGAACGGCAGYGCCAGCGYCGSCACCAGCTCGCCCCGCGGCAACAACAAGATGCGCAAGGCGGTCGCCGACGACCCGCGCGAGGGCGTCAARGGCGTCATGATCGGCCTCTACGACTTCCAAGCCCGCAAGGAAGACGAAATTTCGTTCAACAGGGTACGCGCCCGAGTTTTATCAACAATTTTTGTTTATTTACTTATTTAATTAATTAATTCTGGGTTTGGGTGGCGCAGGGGGACTTGATCTATCTGATGTCGGACCTGGACGAGACCGGGTGGGCGCTGGGCAAGATCAAGCCACGCAAGCGGCGCATGTATGAGAGCGAGGGCGACAACGACGAGCGCATCGGGCTCTTCCCCGTTGAGTTTGTGCGCGTGGCCAAGGAGGGCGAAGAACAACAGGCCGAGGACGCCGAAGATGGTACACACGACACACACGACACACATGACACACACGACACACGACACACGACACGACACGGACATTGATTGTTGTCAACCAACGAACAGAAGACCTGCTGCCTCCGCTGCCATCATCGGACAGCCAGGGCTCGTTCAGCTCGAGCTCCTCCAATCTGAGCGCCGATTCCTCCCCGCCCAAGCCACAGCTGGCCTCTTCGTCTTCGTCTTCCACTTCCTCCTTGCCCTTGCCCGGTACCACTTCCCTTCCATTCATTCGCTCGTGAGGACCTCCCCGCTCACTCGAGTGTGTGTTGTCTGTCGTGCGGTCGCCCACACACACAGGCGGAGTGGACGCTGTGGCGGATGGGGCGCAGGGATGGCTCTACTTCAAGCATTCGAGCAAGAAGTGGCTCTCGCACCACTTCGTCCTGACCAAGGACTCGCTGGCCTACTACAAGAATCAAAAGGTGAAGCTTGGCCTCTCTCCCCTCTTCGGCCATTGGTTGTGCTGACGTCACCGCACACGCGCACACGTATCGCCGCATTCGCACACACGCACACCAGCCGGACAAGAAACCGTTGGGGAAGATCCCACTGGCGCAGGCCTGGCTGGAGGTGTCGCGAGCGCTGGACGAGAAGCAGAAGAAGGTGCATTGCATTCTCATCGCAACCCCAGCTGGCAAGACGTACGCTTTCTGCACCCCTTTGTTGTATCAATTTATTTAGTTTAACTTATGTATTTACACTTGGTGTGATTGGTTGGCATGTGGACAGGTACTACATGCATGCAGCAAACAAGGTTGACCTTGAAGCCTGGTTGGATGCCTTCCGCAACACCACCATTGCTGGCCTCAGACAGATGTAATTTTTTGTTTTCATGCCCAACAACACACTTGTACTTTGAGTCAGCTGCTTTCATTGTACTGCTTCTTGTGTCCTGGGTGTCACTTCTGTTGCAACCCTTGGCACAGAGGAGCCACAAAAACTAAGTGCACTCAAGCACAGCATGCAATACTTGGGTGTTTAGATTTCATCACGCATAATCTTTTCTCGCACATCCTTGAAGTAGTTGAGCATGAAGTGGAGGTTGTGGATGGTTGTCAGCTGCATCCCCACGGGCTCGTATGCCTTGTGAAGATGGTACAAGTAGCCTGCACCACGCAAAGGGTTAGTTGTGGACTGAGGGTAGAAAGATGAGATCGGGCCTGGCCTCGTACTGGCAGAGTAGTTGCGGCAGGTGAAGCAGCCGCAGTCGGGGTCCATCGGGGCGTGCTTGTGCTTGTTCTCTATCTTGGTTATCGACTTCTTGCCCTGTCGCGTCAGTATAGTCCCATGGCGCCCAATCCTACATCAAGAACGCAAACTTAGCCCGTGTGGTGTGCGGGTGGTGTGGGGTGCGGCGTACCTGGTGGGGTAGGCGGAGTCAAAGGTATCAATGCCAAAGGCCACGCAATCACCGATGCTTTCCAGATCGCCTGCGGACGGGCAAAAAGAGAGGAAGAAATGCGTTGCTGTGATCAGCCCAAGATTGAGATGGCCGGGCCAAAGGACAGGGGGACCGAACCGATGCCGAGAAGGTGGCAGGGCTTGTCCTTGGGCAGCTTGGGCGACATCCAATCGACCAGCGACACCAGATCCCCTCTGTTACGCCCAACACTGCCGCCTATTTGCGCACACGAACCAATGACACGACCAACGACACGACCAACGACAGAGACGGTAAGTGGATGACGTTCTGTGGCGCAAACGAACGGAGCCCCCGCGGACGCGGACGAACCGATGGCGAAGCCGTCAAAGGGCAGCTGGGTGAGGTAGTCGATGGAGAGCTGGCGCAGCTCGCGGTCGACGCCACCGTGCAGGACCGCGTACATGGCCTGGTCCCTCGGGTCCTTCTTGTGCGCCAGCAGCGAACGCGCTTCCCACCTGCACCGTGCGTGCGCGTGTGTGGCGTGTGCGGCGTGTGCGGTGATGAGTGGGCTGTGACCGGCGGAAGAGGAGCGGGGGCGAAGGGCCGACCTGTGGGTGCGGTGGAGAGAATTGAGGAGCCTGTTGTGGTCCGTGCAGTTCACAGGCGGCAACTCGTCCAGCGGAATGATTATATCTGGCACGCGTGATACCAACGGCACGACACACGACACGTCAGCCCCCTGGCGGAGAAACCGCTTGCATTTTAGACCGTACCGGCGCCAAAGCTCTTCTGGTAGCCCACCGAGGTCTCGGGGGTGAGCACCACCTCCGTGCCGTCCCTGTGAAGCTGACTCAGTTACAAATATGGATGTGGAATAAAATAATTATTATTATATAATATAATGTGATATAAAAGATGGTTGTACCGGTACGACTTGAAGTAGACGCCGTCTTCGTTGATGCGCTGCACGAGGCTTATGTAACCGCTCTCCTCGTTCTTCTCCCGTTCCCGTGCGCGAGCCAGCAGCTTCTTCGAGCGTTCGTCGCCGATGCCCTGCGCCTCGGCCTCGGCCTCTCGCCTGAGAGGAAAGCGATTAGTCCACGGCATCAGGGACCCACATCACACACACACACACACCTGGCGGCTTCTTCCTCTTCCTTCTCTTCGGGCAGTTGGTGGGAATAAATAAACTGGTCCCGCGAGGCCATCGACATTACCTGCCACCCTCACAGGTCAGCTGCCGTGTCGTGTGCGTCGTGTGCGTCGTGTGTGCCGTGCGCATCGTGTGCGTCGTGTGTGCCGTGCGTGTCGTGTGCGTCGTGTGTGTCGTGTGTGTCGTGTGTGTCGTGTGCGGCCCGCACTTGGAATCCGCCGCTGTCCGTCATGATAGGCGTCTTGTGTTGGATGAACTTGTGCAGCCCGCCGGCGCTGCTGATCACGTCAGGACCCGGGTGCCTGCACACGGACACGTCGTCAATGTAGCGATGGCGATGTGGCGATGATGATTAATAATAACGATGATGATGAGACACGAGCGCCCAGAGAGGGGGTGGGCCATCGCACAAGAGCGAGAGGCCGCGTACAAGAGGAGGTGGTAGGTGTTCATGAACATGGCCTGTACCCCCATCTCGTTGCCATGGAGTGTGGAAATCTGACCAACAACCACTCATACCAGTAAG
>CACVKS010000390.1:0-18411 GCA_902749335.1 Acanthamoeba triangularis
ACGCCCAGCTCGCCACCCCCTGGGAGTTCCACCCGTCCTTCGCCTGCCGCTCCATTTCTCTGCCGTGCGTGTTCCCCCTTTACCCCCCCCCGCCGCCGTCCGTGTGCCGCCGCAGCGTCGCTTTCGTTCTTTTGTTGCTTCTTCGCTCTTGCTCACACGTGAGAGGTCGTGTGCCAGGCTGCTCGTGAGCGGGATTCCCTTCGCTGCGCTCGAGTACCTCAACCGCGTGCTGCCGCCGCTGGTGCCCGGTACCCTCTTCACGCACGCGCAGACGCACGCGTGGTGTCGGCAGCTGGGGCATCGCGCCTGGACTGACAGACCAGGCAAACAATCCAGAGGGGACGCTTCTGTCGGGCTTTGCGCTCCTGGTCGCGCCGCGGTTCGCGGTCTTCCTGCTCTCCCTCATCGTCGGTACAACCACTTGCTCGGCGCCCTCCATAGCCGACGCGTCGCCTCGAGCCTGCGTCGCGCTGCGCTGCGCTGCACGGTGCGAGCGTCTCACCACGATCCCTCGCGCGCGCGCCGATCGGCATTCACCGCAGACTTGTCCGCACTGAAGATCGCCCGCGTGTGGGATCTGAGCGCGTCCCACACCCTGTCGATCCTCCTGACCCTCGCCAGGTACCCTCCCTAGCTACCGTCACGCCACGCCACGCCTCTACCACTGGTTTCCTATCTAAAGAGCTGCCGATGCCTTTGCTGCAGCTCGTGGGTGATGCTGCTCTTCCACACGCGGACGTTCTCCAACACCATCGAGTCCATCATCTTCGCCTTCTCCGCCTTCGTCGTCCTCCGGGCCATGGCACCCCAGGTACGTACCTGTGGTGGTGGTGGCCCGACACAAGACGCATCGTCGTCTCCCTTTCATTCGCTGTACGTTCGGGCTGACCCGTGTGCGCGTGCACACACACACACACAAGGAAAAGAAGGGGCGCGGGCTGCTGTGGGACGCGGTGCTGGGGATGACCCTCGCCGCCGGTGTCTTCACGCGGTTCACCTACCTGTTCTTCTTCATGCCCGTCGGGCTCGCCTACCTGCTCTTCCACTCGCAATCCGGCCTGTGGCCCGCCCACCGTAAGGGCCCCTCCCTCGTGGGCCGTGCGGTGGCGATGCTCGGCCGGCTGTGCGTGATGCTCGCCGGCTTCCTCGCTCTGTCGTTCCTTCTGGCCGTGCTCGACTCCCTGTACTTCGGCACCCTCGCGCTCTCGCTGCACGGATCGGTACAGTTGTGGTCACCCCCCCCCCGCTCGCTTCCACTTGATCGCCGGGTTGGGCGGTCGTCGTCTCATATGGCCTCTGGGCCGTGCCGCGTGCGGTGTGCGGTGGGGGCAGGTGGTGCCCTGGCACGGACTGATGGCTGTGCTATCACGACCAGCCGAGTGGGCGCACGTCGCTTTCGCCGGCACGCTCACCCTCACCCCGTGGAACAGCCTGCGCTACAACATGCAAGTCGACAATCTCAGTACGCGGGACCGGCCTTGACCTCCTCGTTGCCCTGTACGCCGCCTCACCAGCTGCATGTCGCGTGTGTCGCGCGGTCTGCAGAGGAGCATGGTATCCACCCGCACTACACGCACGCGCTGGTCAACTTCCCTCTCCTCTACGGGCCGCTTGCACTGGCCGCCGGCGCGGGTGGCCTCCGCTTCGTGTGGTCTCTTCTGGCCCGCGCCCAGGTCCAGCCCACGGCTACCACCGACTCCGCCGCTACGCTGCGGCGGCGCGGCCGATGGGTCTTGGCCCTGTCGATCGTCTCCGGCCTCGGCATCTTGTCCCTGGCGCCCCACCAGGTGCCCTCGCCCTTGCCCTCCGACCCATGCACCGTTCAGCGCTCACCCCGCTGGTCTCTCGGACCTTAAAAAACTCTCACCAGGAGCCGCGATTCCTGGTGCCGCTGGTGCTGCCGCTCTCGGTCCTGTTCCCGCTCTTTGGCGGCGATGAAGAGCAGCAGCAGAAGCAGCGGAAGCAAACACAGACAACGAAGCGGAGGAGCGGGAGCGGAAGTTTGGCGAAGTGCCTGCGGCCGTGGTCGTGGGTGGCGTTCAACGTGGCGCTGCTCCTCTTCTTCGGCTACCTCCACCAGGCCGGTGTGGTGCCCTCCCTGCTCTCGCTCTCCTCCGCTGCACCACAGGCCGATGTACGAACACCTCCTTCATTCAATGATGTGTACCACAGCCCTGACTCCCTTCGTGTGTTGTGACCACAGGGCCGGATCACGCACGTGGTGTATTTCAGCACCTACATGCCGCCGCGCTACCTGCTGGCCAACCGCACAGGTACTGACTGCGCCCTAGTTCGTTGGGGGCGACGGCACCACTGTTCTCATTTCCCGCTGCCGCCACCACCACACAGACCTGATCGTCCACGACGTGGGTGGCGACGCAACCAAATTAGCGGCTGTACTTGACCTGCTGGCGCAAGGTACCTCCACTGGCTCCGTCACACTTCTGCCCCGTAACTTGACTTATGCATACAACACCCGCAGACCCGCACGTCTACGCGGTTGTGCCGGCCAGCGTGGACACTGCGCTGCACCTGCCGCACTTCACAAGCCAAGTGAGGTGTGTTCCTTTTCTGCCGGCAGCGCACTTCTTCGCTTGTGTCTCATCGCGCCTGCGTGGTCTCAGGTTTTGGCCAAATCTCAGCACCGAAGACCTGCCTCGATCCTTCGCCGAGCTCGACTTGGTGCTCTTCCGCCGAGGCTGAGCCAAAAGGCGAGAGCGAGACCTCAACTTTGAGTTACCTTTGGAGTAAGCTGTATTGTTTGTGAGCTGAAAGACAGGAACAAGAGAGGGCAAGGAGAAGAAGAAGAACTCTCACTTAGAACTCCTCGTCGTCATCGTCCTCGTCCTGCACCTTCTCCAGGATCTCGCTCTCGGCTTCTCGCTTTTCCTTCTGCTCTTCATCGCTCAACGGTGACGCCTGGAGAGGACAACAGAGTTGAGGTAAGGACCAGACCAGACCACCTGCCACCAAAGCCACGGCCAACGAGGGCAGAGTCAAGTAGTAGTACGGCCGTACCTTGGGCATGTTGGGAGGGTAGCGCATGGCACGGACGGCTTCGTTGTGCATCTTGAGGCAGAAGCTGATACGGGCGTGGTAGGCCTCCATCGGCTCCGTGGTCGAATATACATCAACGAGTTCCTTGGAACGGAGGGTGCCGGCCTCGTGATCGAGCGTGGCGTCGATGACCTGATCTCTGATGGCCTTGGCGACGATGAACTCGGCGTCTTCGACGTTGTCCAGATGCAGCTTGTCGCACACGTCCGCGAGACGGATGCGCGAGTAGGAGACGTTGATCTTACGCAGACCGGTCTTGATCACGTTGTGGCGCAGTCTAGAGAGAGAGAGAGAGAGAGAGAGAGAAGGCAAAAGTATGAGCTTCTGCACCATGTTCAGAAGAGGGAACATTTAGAAGAGCGGGCATACCTCTGGATGAGAGTGTAGGTCTTGTCTGCGCGGAAGACGTCGCCAAAGGTCTTGACGACTTCGTGGAAGGCGGAGAGGTCGCCCACGCGCACGGCCTGGGTGAGCTTGAGGTAGGGCCTGAGCGCCACCTTGAGTCCGCTCGTCCTGAACACCGATCGCTCGGGAATCTCACCCATCAGAAGCTGCACAATCACCGCAACCTTGTGGACCTGCAGAGGACAATCAAAGAGCGCACTCGGTCAGCTTGGGGAGGCGATCATGACCGTCGACGGTGCGCGAGGTCATACCGTAACGCGGAAGCCGGTGGCGCAGTTCGAGGGCGCTCTACGGATCGCCTCCTGCAGGTAAGTGTAGGCGCCTGTGTAGTCCAGCTGCATGCCCTTGATCCGGCCTACAGATATAGAGCAGAGAGATGGAGACTGGTGAGCCACGCCGATGGGGTCGGGGGGGATTCGCATTGAATGGTGACGGACGGACCCTGGTAATAACGGAAGCGGGCGAGCTGGTTGGAGGAGACGGAATCCTCCTTGATCACGGACTTGGCCTGGAGCTTGTCGGCCTGGTCGTAGAGACCAAAGTGCAGGTAGTTGCGCAGAAGCAGGTTGAGGATGGTGGCCTAACAGCATCGAGACAAACGCAACCGCGAGACGTCAGTGACGGTGAGCTGCGGGCAAAAGTTGACGCGGTTCTACACGTACGTGTGTCTCGTCGTCATGGCGCAGGCTGCTGGTTCTGTGGGCGGCCAGGAGAGTACTGTTGGGGTGTTGGGGTGGGGGCACCAAGGGTGAGCTGACCATGCAGCGAAAGCTTGTGGGCGCGGAGGAAGATTAACGTACGGCCTGATCTCGGCCAGACGGTTGCAGTGCTCGTGAGCAAGAGAGTAGTAGAAGAAGGCCCTGGCGGCCAGAGGGTTGAGCGTGCGCCTGTTGTAGGTCTGCAGGCTCTTGATCATGTCCGTGGAGCAAGCGGCGGCCTGGGGACACACAGAGAGAGAGAGGAGGGGTGAGTGAGCAAGAGCCAGGACCGAGGCAACAGTGCACGGGCCACGTGTGGTGATCGAGGTGCCATACCTCGTCAAAGAGCTTGTTGTCCACAAGGGCGATGGTGGTGACGAGACGGAGGTAGATCTCCACCTCGGGCTGGAGGGGCAGAGGAGCAGCGGGCTCCTCCGTCTTCGCCGCGGCAGCGGGCTTGGTCTCCTCGCTCACCGTTTCCATAGGCTCGGGCAGCTGAGTGAAAGTAACAGATCGCAGTGCACAAGCAGATCAGTAAAGCACAAGATTCAGAGGTCGATAATGAGAAGGTGGATTGGGCGAACCTTCGAAACGTAAGAGTGCAGCTTGGCCTTGAGTTCATTCTCATTTGTCAGCACCTCATCGACAGTCGAAGTGAGCACGTTGCGGTTGATGTGTCGCCTGGTCTTGGTGAAGAACTTACGCAGCGCGCGAGCAGAGTGGCGAGGCTCCTTGCTGACCACCGATTTGTTGATCTCGAGGATCTGCTCCTTGATTTCTGCAACACTACGCATTAGGATCCTTTTTCATGGGATCCCAAGGATCTCTGCATCGCAGTGGGCGGGGAGGAAATCAAGCACAAATGCGGATGGCGCACCCCCACTCGTCAGGTCGGCAGTCAGACCCTTAGGCTGAGACGTGCTCGAAGTGGATGCAGCATCTGTGGTGGTGGCCATTTTGTGTCTTCTATCTTTCTCTCTACTTCGTGCTTATCTTCTTCAATTGAGTCTAATCTATCTTCCCGCACACTCTCCACGCCTCGCTCGCCACGCTCGCGTTACGTGCGGCTCTGTGCATCGGTGAAATTTCGGCCCATGGTCTAAGAAGGCGGCTGACGCAAAAAATCAATTTTTAATGCTTTTGTCTTCACTTGCTCGTTCCAGTTTTCCTTTACGTTTCCGTAAGCACAAGCGAGCATTCAATCACGTTCTTTCCTCTTCCTCTTCCTCTCTCTCTCTCTCTCTCTCTCCCCTTCCCTCCATTCCTCCCGCTCCGCTCCCACTTCAGCTGAACAGAGTGTTCATCGCTAGTGGAGCCCAGGCCGTCGCCGACAGACAGACCACCGTGTAGTTGATGAACTTGGCCGGGATCTCAATCGAGTATCTGGTTGAAAGAAAGAAAGAAAGAACGGTAAGAGAGATCGCCTTCCAGAGATTGAAGTGGTAAGATCGAGGAGGGCAATACCTCGCCTTGGTGCTCGCCTGTGACTTGGTAGGCAAAATTGAGGAAAGGAAGATGAAGGAGGCCTTCTTCATGATGAGGCGAGTCATAAAGACGACCAGGTAGCCTGCAATCGCAAGAGAAAACGTGTGCCATTAGCCAATTGCACGGATGAGGCTGAGTGAGGTGTACACATACCGACGAGGATTCTCGCAAAGGCCATGAGGAACGTCTCGCTGCTGAACAGCTCGGAGAAGTTGAGGCGGTAGAGGTTAACCTTGCCAAACATGCCCATGTGCAACAGGCCACCATTCAAGGCACCTGTCGGTGAGGTGTCGTTGCTTAGCCACGGTCTCGCAGCGCATGTTGGCACGCCAAAAACCATGGATACGAACCCAAAATGGTGGCGGTATCGCCGTAGGAGTTGGTCCACTGGGGAGGGGCGGGGTAGACTGCAAGGAGAGCTGCAAGCACGACTGGCATAGCCATCATGACCTGGATGGGGCTCGTGTCGAGCACGTAGTCCACGTGCTCGTTGACATTTACCCAAAGGTAGAAGCAACCGACGCCTACGATCACCAGCACCAGAAAGGATTAGTTTGGAGTTGTGTGGATGCACACCACAATCTGCAGAAGGTGGAAAGAAACGGGCCGAAAAAATGCGAGGGAAAAGAGGGGACAAAGAAGGAAGATGGGGATCAGGTTGGCGCGCGTACCGACAACGGTTCCCCAGAAGAGATCAGAAGGCGAATGCACGCCCAAGTACATGCGAGAAAGGCACACCGAGATCCAGAAGGCGAGGCCGATCGAGATGTAAACGTAGGGGTCGGAGACGGTGTGCCGATAGCAGTAGAGGGCGATGCAGAGAGGCAGCGTCGTCGCGGCGATCGCGTGCGTGCTTGGGAGGCCGTACTCGCATTCGTAGTGGTGCTCGAGCCGCACCACGACGTGGCCGTAAGGGCGTGGGAGCTGGAGAAGATCCTTGAGCATGTGGCCCAGGTAGCAGGAGAAGCACCAGAGGAAGACGACGCTTTCGGCGAGCTCGGTGACGAAGTGCCACCAGAGGAAAGGCAGGAGGAGGACGAAAGTCACCTCCTCGCCCAGCATCGATGCGAATCGGAAGTAGATTTCGCAGACGAGGTAGAAGAAAGAGGTGAGGAGGCCGGTCTTGCTCTGCTCTGGCCTCGTTCGTGTGCTCGTTTCCTTGTTGTTGTGGTGGGCCGTCGTCGATCCATTCTGTTGGCGATTTTTGAGTCCCCTCGTCGCCTGATCCTGGGCCTTGGGGCTGTCGCTTCCCGAAGATCGCGTGGCGGCCTTCTCCTTCCCGATGGTTGACGCGGGCTCAGGGAAGGAGACGATGTTGAGGAAGTCTCTCCTTACGCCCGCTCCGAAGAATCGCTGGAACTTGGCCACCGTCGGGAAGCCATCTTCGACCTGAATGAGCAACCAGCTCCTAACCATCGACAGCGTCGAATTTGTGGGCTTCTCCTCCATCTTAAGTTCTCACGAGAACAGAATGCGACGCGATGTGATGCGATTTAAGGAAATTCGATTTGCTTCTGCCAGGCAGAGCACCGACGCGTTGTTCGACGCAGCTCTCTACTCGAAATCTAATCGACCGGCGATTGGAGAAACGCTGCCAATGATCTGGCGTCCGAGGTGGAGGTGCAGAGGGTAGAGGGAGAGAAAGAGGCGTGAGATGAGGTGGAGGTGGAGGGCGCAGGAAGCGGCGAGTCTTGGCGGCAAATTGAACGTCAAGAAAACAGCGTCTGGTGTGCGATCGGCACGTGTCGGCATTTTTATCGCCTCAATTATCTAGGCAATATCCGGGACTTGAAATGCCGCGTAGCCAGTCGGGACTTCTCGGAGAAACGAGACTCCGCCCCAGCGAGAAGCCGCCCTCTTTTCCCCCTTTGTGGATCACTGACCCCACAGGAGCTTTTTGCAACTAGTGCCTTTATGGACAAAGCTCAATCAGAGATACATTGACATGGGATTGGCCTTAATGAGTTAAAAGGTGAACAAAACAAAAGAAAAATTGCTAATAAACAGTAAGTTCAACAGGTAACTCAGCATTTAGCATCAACAGTTACATGGTATTTTTGAGCACTTCAAGATGGGCCAGATATGCTTGGGAGTGGTGCCTAGCTTCTTCCAGAGCATGCTCAAGTTGGGCTTGATGCTGTTGTATCCACACTAGCTCAGCTTGTAAGCTTGTAATGGTGCTTCTATCCTCACACTCACTCAATTTGTGCTGACACTCTGCCTTGAAGGTAGTTTCTGCTTCAAGCTCAGCCTTCAATCTGTCTAATCTGGCTGTTTCCTGTGGATTGTGTTAGTAAGGGCCAAAAGAGAAGGTAGAGTAATACATAGGCACCTTGGCTGATGCCACATCAATGCAGTCCTGTGAGATACACCCAGTCAAGAGTGCCACAAGAATTGCAGGGTCAATTCTGTACTCATTGCTGGTGCCTGTGTGAAGTATGGTGAGTGGAACATAGAAAAGGAGAAAAAGAGGTAAGCAATCATACCTCCACCTTCATAGAAACCATAGTGATGAATATAGGTCACCAGCCCCTTCTCCATGTCACCACCAATGCAGAGGGAGAGGCCAGAGTTCACATTTTCAACCCTGTACTCAATATCCCTGTACCAACATTTAAGAGGATGTTAGCATGGAGGTCACATGTTGAGAGAGAGAGAGAGAGAGAGTAGGGCATACCACTTTTGGTTGTCAGGCGAGTCATGCTGCTCAGGATTGAAGAAGAGTGAGAACTGCTCGCCCATGTAGAATGTGCGTGTCATCTTGATCCTCTAGTGGTCCGAATGTTGACATGAGTTATGGCCATACATTTGCAAGTGGCCAGGTGCGTTACCTGTGGTCCGCGCGGCTGTGGTAACTTGTTGCCCGGCACAGCAGTCACGTCGTAGGTCACCTCACCCTCATGCTTAATGGGCTGGCGGGTCCACGCGCACTTGTCAGTTGCATTCCGCGTCGCGTGCACACAGCTCGTATACCTTCGCAAGGGTGAGAAGAGCGCGCAGGTGCGCAGCAAGATGGAGGTGCGTGGTGCCCAGTCGCTCGACCAACTCCCAGTCCTGATGCAACACCGCCTTCAGGCTCTCGCCCTCGCCGAGAAAGCCCGTGTGCGACCGGTACATCCACTCCGTCGCATCTCTAGCGCGGTTCATCGTTAAGCTTTAGCTAATGCACGATGCAGGCTTTATTCATGATTTAAATCCTTTAATAATAAATTCAACAAATCAAAAAGATAGAAGGGGCGCACTGCGTTCTGTCCTCAAGGGGCCGAGCCCTCGCTTCGATTCGCTCGATTGAGAGTCCGTTGATTTGGCGTAGCAGATCTATGTCCTCACGGGTCTTGATGTACAGGGCACACATCTCGTGCCTGCCGCTCTGTTTGCGGTGGCTTGCAGGAAATGTGGTTTTGGGTTGGCGACCAAGACAAAGTGAAACGTTCGGGGCCGGCCTCCCTGAATTGGGCAGACCCCTGCATTGTTTTGTAGTTGGGCAGCAACGTGAATGGCTCTAGTGCTTCTCCACCTTGTCCCTCACCCACTGGACCAGCGTGCGGACAGGCTCGCCCGCCATTCCCTTGGGGGTGTACGCGTTGCGCTGAAGGGGAAGGAAACAGAAAACGTGGGTCAGCTCAAGTGAGTGCATTGTAACGAGCGGAGCGGCGCGTACATCGTCAGAGTGCATCACACCGGCGATATCCATGTGCATCCACGCGGGAGTCTCAACAAACTCTGGATGGTGTAGGCACATGACCGATGAGCGTAACTGAGCTGAGCTATCGTCAAGTTGCGCGGAGTAGACGCTACCTTTCAGGAAGAGAGCGGCAGTGCTGGAGCCAGCGGGACGACCACCGACGTTTTTCAGATCAGCATACGCCGACTTGATCTGCCTCTTGTAGGAGGAGAAGAGCGGCATCCTCCAGACCTGGACAAGGCGGGGTTGATCAATATTTGGCACACAAGTGCAAGGCTCGGAGCGGCAGTACCCTCGAGTCGGTCTTCCAGCCAGCTTCGTCCATCTCACGCCAAAGCTTGTCGCTGGTGGTGAATACACCCGTAGCGCCAGCTCCAAGAGCAACAGCCATGGCACTGTAAAAGGGGACACGGTCAGCGATCTGCACAGTAAAGCGTGTGAAAGGCTGCTTACCCAGTCAGCGTGGCGACATCAATGACGGCGGCGGGCTTGAAAGAGTTAGCGTAAACCAGAGCGTCGGCCAAGATCAAGCGACCCTCAGCATCGGTGTTATCGACCTGATTGCACATCACAGATCGTTAGCAAAACATCATCACGTCGACTTGCTCGCGTTAGCGTACCTCAACAGTCTTGCCATTCTTGGCGCGCAACACATCACCAGGCTTGGTGGCGGTACCGGAAGGCATGTTTTCTGTACGTTCACAACCAGACGAGGGTCAGTGCGAGGACGGTTGCGCCAGTTGGAAGCTGCGTACCGCACAGGGGAGTGAGACAGATCGCCTTGGTCTTGATTTGCAGCGAAGCAAGCGCCCAGACGGTGGACACCACAGCTGCGGCGCCGCCCATGTCTCCGCGCATCATGCCCATACCCTCGGAGGGCTTGATCGAGATACCGCCGCTGATCACCACATACACATGAGTGCCAGCCTCGTCCATTCACGCCTCAGACCCTAAATGACATACCTGTCAAAGGTGACACCCTTGCCGACGAAGATGATAGGCGCGACATCCTGAGCTAAAGTTGTGACACGTGAGGCAAGCTCTGAAGGGGCAGAAGCGGTGCGGTAGGAGTAAGACACCTTCATCGCCGAGGGGGTTGTAGTGGATCTCCAAGAACTTGGGCGGCTCTTCGCTGCCTCGGGTCACACCCAGGAAGCAGCCCATTCCCTGCTCCTCAGCCCAGGCCCTGCAAACATGGGAAAAACTCGTCAGCGCCACCAGTGTGTGCAGTGCCAGAATCGATTGCCGAGCGTACTTATCGTGGGCGAAGATCTTCACTTCCGCCTTGTTGGGCAGCGACGCAAACTTTTCCTCAACCTTCTGGGAGAAGATGGTCGGCGTCATCAGATTGGCCGGTGTATCGGTGAGCCTGTTGTAGGTGAAATACAATTGGTTGAGCTTTCAACTCAAATAGAGCAGTAAGGCGGAGGAATGCGTACACACGAGCAAAGTTCTGAGCCGTGGCGATGATCTTGCCACGGTTCCACTCCTCCTGCTTGTCGGCTTCGACTCCCCAAGGCTGAACATCAACGGGCTGTGGGGGCGAGGGAGAGGCCTCGGTCAGCCAGGGCCGTACGTCAGAATTGGTGGCAGACCCAAGTACCTCATCGTCCTTCTTCGAGAAGAGCTCATCGAACTTGTGGAGACCCAAGAGAGCTCCTTCAGCAGCAACTGCGTCGCGGAAAGACCCACCCACCACATTTAGGGTCGTCTGCGAAAACGCCAATAGAAAAGGGGTGGTGAAGAAGCGTGCAGACGTACGCTGAACGGAGGGCAGATCGGCGAACTCGCTGAAGGATTCGACCCCGATCACCTTAGACCCAGCATCTCGAAGAAGCTGCCATGCACAAGGTCACAACGGCCATTGTCAGTCTCAAGGAAACCAGCAAGCCACGAGCCGGTCGGCCGACAGCAGTTTCATACCCTCGCGCCACGAGCCGCTCCCTGCCTGACAGCATCGCTGGGCTTGGGCTGGCCTGCGCAGAAGAAGTGTGTCACTGACCGTTACGACAGCATACTCCCGGAGAGGGGGACGTGTGCAATATACCTTCCCTGTAGTCCTCCTGCTCGGGGGTGAGCTTGACGTCGCGC
This sequence comes from Acanthamoeba triangularis, assembly GCA_902749335.1. Classification (NCBI taxonomy): domain Eukaryota; phylum Discosea; order Longamoebia; family Acanthamoebidae; genus Acanthamoeba; species Acanthamoeba triangularis. The sequence continues at coordinate 11,422 of CACVKS010000390.1, forward strand.
GGGTGCTTGCCCAGTCCGACGACAGCAACGCGCGGGTAGTTCTCGCCAAGGTCGAGGAACACCTCGCCGCTGCCCACCTCGCCTTCACAACGCCGTGTCAACAAATGTGCCCGAAAATGGGCCGTTTGAAGGTGGGAGCAGTGCAGTGCCTTTGGCGGCCTTCTTGGAGAGCTTGACGCGACGGGTGAGGGCACCACCGGTGTTCTTGTCGATCACCTGGCCTGTCGGGGTGAGCTCGCCGCCCTCGAAGATACCCACAACCACTCCGTCAACCTGCTTATCACCTGCAGACCACCACGGCACCCGGCGTGAGTGAGTGCGTTGTGTCAATTGGTTGGAGATTGACGAGCGGCGAGAGTAGCGCCAATTTGCGCGAGATGTGATTTGCAAGCAAACCTGCGGCGGTGCTGTAACAGGTTTTGGTGGTGCCAAACGTGGAGGGGCCCACAAAGATCAATTTCGTGCCGCCGGGGAATAGGCTGTGGCTGAGCAGCGGACTTCTATGTGTCGCCGATCTTGTGAAGATGCTAGCGGCGGAAGATGACGCAGCACCAGCACGCAGAGAAGAAGAACGAAAAGACGCGGCACCCCACAGCAAGCACTTCGCCTTACCCTGCATCTTTCTCTTCGTTTGGCCCAAACGTGTCCTTTCTTCCTCGCTCACTCGACCAGAAAAACAAAAATTCAAAAACAGGTTATTTATGCAAAAGAAAATGGATTTCCTAGCATATGTCGACAGAAAACCCCTGGATCTCCGTGGTAGAGAGATAGAATTCCAATCCGCCCAAACGACCTACGTGCCCGGTTGTTTCTACGTGTTTTTCTTGCGAAACAAGGCCTCTCTCAGACGCTCCCGTTCGTGCGGCCTTGGTTCTGCGCAGCCGCAAAATCACTTAGAACAGATCACGAGCAAGCGTTTCCAGAGATCAGCGATTGAATTCAATTTTTTAACAAGAAAAACGATAATCGGCGCAGGTACGTCAATTTCACGCTCGATCTACACTTGCTGGCCTCCCTATGGCTGCGCGCTCCATCCTAAACCTCATCCTCTTGTGTAGTCACAAATTCGGAGACAGAATAATAGCAACAGCCAGGCAAGATGTCAGAAATAGCGAGCGCGCTGTTCAACAAGGTGTTGGTGAAGGTGCTCAGCAGCTTCCTCACCTACTACATGAACAACTTCTCCAAGGAGAGCTTCAAGCTGCAGATGCTGAAGGGCACCTTTGCCCTGGCCGACATCGGTGCGGGCACTCTTGTTTCCTTATTTGTTTTTATTGCTCACCCACCCACGCCTCATTACATGCTATCTCTCTTTATTGCCCGTGTCTGGCACGCGCGCAGAGGTCAACACACAATTCCTCAAGGAGACGATAGTGCTGCCCAACCTGGAGATTACCAAGTGCTTGTGCGACAAGATCTTCATCAAGGTGCCTTTTCCCTCTTACCCTTGTAGCCCCGGTCGTTGGTTTTCATTCATTTAGTTCCGCGTTGCCGTCGGACCGTGGTCACGGGAAGAAGTAAATAACAATAATATAATTTAATCACGTTTACGTAAAAGTTCAATTAATTATAGCGGAGTGTGCACCGGGCCACACGAACTGACACTCGTCTCTCAGATTCCCTGGCACCACATCACCACCGAGCCGATCACGTTCGACTTGGACCGGGTGGAGCTGGTGTGCGAGGAAATCCCCGTGGGGTCCAGCGAGGACCAGTCGGGACCGTACGCTTTCACGGCCACCGCCACGTACCACCCCCTCCTCATGCCCATTCACCCACCACGCGTTCGTGCAACAGGAAGAAGGAGCGGCCCACGACGTCCTACGCCTGGGCGCAGCGGATGATCGATGGCATCAAGATGAACGTGGGCGAGGTGGACATGACCATGAAGTTTAACGGCTACCGGTTCGTTCCTGCCCCGGCCTTTCTGGGGATTTCAAGTGCCATCTGTCTGCCTTTACTTTAAGCCGCGGGCTGACCCTCGCGCTGCATCGCAGTGGTGTGCCGTACATCAAGAAGGTCAAGTGCAGCGGCATCTCCATCTACTCGACCGACTCGAACTGGAAGGCCGTCGATCTGAAGGAGTCCTTCGTCGAGGACAAGACCCGCTCGGAGACGCTCTTCTACAAGGTCATGGACTGCAAGTCGCTCACCGTGTCCTTCGCCCGCGCCGACCAGGCCGAGCCCGAGTTCTGCACCTTCATGCGCGACATGCCCGTTCAAATCAGAGTACCTTTCCCCGACACGCGCCCACGCACCACCGCACACGCACGCAACCCAACGCTGACGTGATTGTCTGGCGCGTTCAACAGATGAAGGTGTTGCGTGACTCCAAGACGAAGGCCGTCCTGTGCGGCGACTTCCAGCTTTACCTGCCCCGTGCGGACATGTCCTTCAGCGGCCAGCAGTGGAAGAACTTCATGGAGCTGCTCAAGGGTGAGTACTTGCGGGAGCCCTCGCGCACGCGCGCGTGTGTGCATGAAACTAAACGTTCACGTTTTGTGCGCGCGCACAGGCATTGTGGGCTGCTTCACTCGCACGGACCAGGAATACTCACTCTACAAAGACATCGGCAAGGACGAGCGCGTCAAGGGTACACGCACCACACACCGCACACACACCACACAAACACCTTTTTGTGCGGCGAGGTGGGACGTGGTGCTGTGCCAGCCACTAACCAGAGCACGCACGCGCCACCGCACACAAACCGCACGACCTGAACTTGAAGCAAAACCAGAAAAGACCAAGAGCTGGTGGGAAAAGCGAAAGACGGCCAAGGACGACAAGGAAAAGGCGCGCAAGCTGGCGGAGCTCGAGCTGCGCCAGAAGGCGGTGGCCGACCTCAAGAGCGTGGGAGCAGATGCTTCTCACCTGGAGGTTAGCCAGTCCCGCAACTGTTTTTTTTTGTTTGTTTGTTTTTGTTTGTTGTGCGCCTGCTTGCGGCGTGCGGTGTGGAATGTGTGCTGATGCCTCGCGCCGCGCAGCAAGTCCCCTCGGAAACGCACTTCCGCGTGCACATCGAAAAAGGTTCGATGAACCTGCTCGAGGAGGAGGACCGACTCACCCTGGAGCCCTTCAAATACGCCTTCGGCCGGCTGTTCTTCGAGGTAACGTTGCCCGGGTTGACCGGGACCTCCGATTATCTGACTCTCGGCGGCCGCGCTAACCAATCTCCGTGGTCGCGCAGAACATGAACATCGACGTCGAGCTTCCCCCCGCCATGGATGTTCCCGACACCAACAAATGGACCGCCAATTCAAGGCAGAGGTGCGACGCTGGCGCTATCGCTCGTTTGTTGCGTGTGTGTCGTGTGTGTGTTGGCCAGGCTGACTTATCGCACCGTAGGTTGATGATGGAGGCCTCGCTCAAGATTCACAACATGGCCTGCGTCATTCAGGAGAACTTCAACTCCTACATTGACGCTCTCGTACGCCCCCCCCCCGGCTCCCTCTCTAACCTATTCGCCTCAACATCGGCCCTTAGTGGTCCCGCACATGTACTCACCACCCGCCACCGCGTGCGCGCTCTGCTCGAGCAGAAGTCCGGCACGCACAGGGAGAGGAAGCAGATCACGATCCTGACCGACGGCCGAAGCGAGGACCTCCAGCGGCGGATCAACGAGGTCAAGCGGGACCTGTCGGCCGCGCAGGAGGAGGCCAAGGGCCCCGAGACCGTCACCGCCGAGACCCGCCAGGCCGAGGAGCGCAAGGAGCAGGAGCAGAAGGGCCAGAAGGACTTTGTCTCCATCTCCTGGGCCGTGCGCTCCGGCGCCCCCGAGGAGACCAACATGGTACCCGCTAGGCCCTCCCCGTGCGGGCACGTGTGCGTGGGGCTTTTGCTGACGTGGCACGACGCTGGCACGTGTTGCAGGAGAGGTGGTTGAGGTCGCTCGACTGCCAGATGACGCTCGAGGTGTGCTCCAACTACTTCGTGCTGCTCCACAGGTGGTGGGCGCGTATCATCCGCTACCTGGAGACCTCGTCGCTCGGCGCCGACTCCATCGAGGCCATCAACCTCATCAAGATGCAGATCAGCGTCCAGGTCGACGACATGGTCATCACCGTGCCCCTCCACGGCTGCCTCCAGTATGAAGTGCCCACGGCCGAGGTTCGTCTCCCCTTCCCTTCCCTTCCCGCGGCGAGCCGGCTTCTGCTCCGTTAGTGTCAGCGTGTGGTGAGCTCACCACCCCACGCCCGGCAGGAGTTGGAGAGGCTGCCGCACGTGGTGCTCACGAGCACGTGCATGAGGGCCGGGCGGAACGTGCTGGGCGAGCTCACCCAGCTCTTTGCCTCGCACAAGCTGCCCACCGCTCACTTCGCCACCGGCGGCCAACGTTCGTTCCCTCCTCTCCCCCCTCCTCGCCCCACTCAGTGCGGGGTTACACCGACACCGACCTTGCCGGCCCGCACTGACCTTTGTCGGCTCTGTTGCTGTGTGCCCACAGAAATCAGCGGCTGGCGGCCGCAGAGGCTGGGCCACGACGAGAGCGGCTGGACGCTGCACACCCACGCGCACAAGCCGCAGCGGTTCCAGCTGGTGCTGGAGAACCTGGTGATGTCGGTCGGCAACGACAGGATCATGTCGCCGGTCACCTTCGGCATGGAGCTCACCCTCCACCGCTTCACGACCACCGAGCAGCTGCTGCTCGAGCTCTGCACCCACGCCGAGCTCATCCAGATGCACGTCGACCGCGCCCAGTACCTCATGTACATCCACTTCATGGAGTACCTGTCGACCGTCATCTGGCCCGAGCTGGAGCTGGTCCTCCTGCGCAAGTACGGACCCTCCTCCATCCAGGAGGACCTCACCGACAAGCCCATCGTCCAGGTCGCCAAGGAGCAGGGCCACATGCCGTACGCGCTCTCTCCACACACGACACGACACACGCGTGTTATTTTGGCTCACATGCGTGACAACAGGCTCGCGGTCAACACGCACTCGTTCATCGACTACCTGATGCTTCACGTCAACGGCTCCCCCATCTCTGCGGAGAGTGTGGTGAACGCGTTCTTCAAGCTCGACCCGAGCGAGAGGCAGGCGGTGGTGGAGATGCACGTCGAGAAGCTCCTCTCCAAGTCGTCCAACGCCGTACTCTTCGAGACGGGCAAGACCCACAAGAACGCCAAGTGCGACAAGGCCACCGTCCACATCCCCTCCCACGTGTACGGCCTCCTCCGACCACCCCTCTCCCTGCCTTGGTCGCGTACGATAGCTCACTCTCGGCACGTCTGCGGCACCGCACAGGGCGACCTCGGGTGCGGCCACCAACGAAGACGGCGACAAGGCGAAGGAGAAGGAGGTCGAGATCCAGAGCAGCAAGCCCCTCGTCGAAGTGGGCACGCTTGCCGGCAACGTGATCACGGAGCACCTGCACGACGTTGCGGCGCTGCTGAAGAGCAGCAACCTCGCCGCCTTCAACGCGCTGCTGGACAGCGCTGGCGAGGACGACGTGGAGGAGGTCATCAAGCAGGAGTCGTCCGTCGTCGTCTACCGAAACCAGATCGTCGTCGATGGCGAGTGTGCGCCCGCGACCCTGCCGCGCCCCGTCACCAGCTTCCTCGAGGACTTTGTCATGGTACGCGACTAAGGGCAAGGTGCACCTTCAACGATTTTACAGAGTAAAAGAAAACTACAACAAACATCACCCACCGCACAACATTACTTTGCTCTCTCTCATCCAGACTCTATGAGTCCGCGGTTTGGGTGGGAGCCCTGCCGCACGCGGCGCACACGTGCTGGACAAGCCAGGCCTAGACCTCGCCCGCGGCTCCACCGCGCCAGGAGTTCAACCGGTTCTACGAGGAATGAAGAGTGTTACGGAGCTGACTCTGGTCATGAGGACAATGGAAGGGAGAACGCTCACTGTAGGAGTAGATCGAGCTGCGGTTGGGCTCGCGGGTCCGCTCGTACGTTCTCTATTGCTTCGATGATCAAGTCGTGTGCGTGTGCGGGCATCTCGGGCAGCAGCATCCTAAGGCCCGCTCTGTTCAGTAGGTGAAGGCGTATGGGTGCGTGAGGTCGTACATGAGAGCAAGCTGGCAGGTGCGGTCAAGCATGACCGAGCATGTTTCGGACAGGTGCCTTGCGTAGCTTGCCACCGTCTCCTTGTGGACTACTTGATCTGCCCTTGGCTCGGGCGTGCCTGGGACGTCGGCGAAGCGGTGCTCTCGCCAATACTTGGCCGTGTTGCGATGATGGAGCATCGTCTCTAAGACCACTGTATCGACCTTGAGCCGGCGCCCGACCAGCCGGAGCAGTTCGAGATGCTTGCTAGGGTGGAAGTCCTCCTTGTGGAAGTCCAGGTAGAGCTTCAAAAGCCGTTCCACGTGGTCGTACTGCTCGATGTAGTAGGCAAAGATGGCTGTGACGCAAGGGTGTGGAGTGGGAGTAGGGGAAGGAGACAGAGGCATCTGGCTGCTGGTCGTTTGTGCATCCTCATTCGCCACGGCGATGGAGGCCAGGTGGTGGAACGTCAGGCTCAGGAACAGCTGTGGGCAGACGTCGTCAGGCACTTCGGCCATGTTGCTCTGTCCCTCTCTCACCAGCCACATCCCTTGTTGTACGCCGCTGTAGGGGTGAAGGTCTATGACCATCGGGACGGCGGTCGCGAACAGTTGCAGGGTGTCCCACCAGTCTGGCCCCAGGCCAGGGATGGCAAGGTCGATGTCTCGCGGCGAGTGGCTGTGGAGAGCAGAACCGAACAGGAACACATCCTTGATGTCGTGCCCTATCGCCACATCCACACACGCCTGCAGCGCCGCCCTCACAGCATCTCGCTTTGCCCCTGCCATGCCTCCGCGATCGGCCACAAGTCCCGGTGGGAGCTGGGGTAGGTTTGGGCTTCTTGTTCTTTTGATTTTGAATCAACAACCAGTGTTTCCCTAAAATGGTGAGAGTGGAGGGCCTGGGAGAGGTGGTGTTGTAGGTGGACCCACCTGCAAGTGGGGAAGAAGTGGTTTACAGGCCGAAGCGGGCGGGGGTGCGGCGGGG